>DVQH01000582.1:0-21325 GCA_018231625.1 Papilio phestus | reverse complement strand
GAACACTTTGCACTGCAACAGAAGGGGCTAATCCGTTGTTAACTCAACACTGACTGTAGCTCATTAACAAGGTTTTTTCGAGATTTTTCTTTGGTCTAAAAATTGGAAAACTACCAGAAACTTTTTCTAATATTATGCAGGTCATTTTAAACTTGTCTCAAAAATTCATAGTGTCCATTGGAACACTGGGCACATGAAGAAAAGCCCAAAACTGAACAACAATTGGGTGCCTCCTTTTTGCACCACCTGTCGAGGTGTACGTCCAGGGGCGTCTAAAGTGCTGACCGAGTATGACTCGGACCGTCAGCACCGTCACCGATGATCGGTGATGGTAGTGTTGCGCGTGGCCAGTTCCGTCTGTACTGGGAGTGTACTTAATCACGAGGCAAAATAGCCAGGGCCACCAAGTAGAGTGATGAACGATGAGCAACCACCCCCAAGTTGCGCGAATGACACCCGCCATCAGCACTACTCCTGCGTCACCGTCATCGACACAGACACACGGTGACGACACCCGGTAAATTCTCACTATCTGTCGATAAAGTTTACTTACAGTCTGCTCAAAGTGCGCAATTGTAGGGTGTGACAGATCTTATCCAATTAGATTGGTTCGATGGATTATGTTACGATGGGTCATATTATTACATGGTAGCATGGGTCACGCGTTCGCCGACAATGGTTGGCGCCACTGGTCAAGGATCAGACCGAACGAATGCAGCGTCACATAGCCTACTGGATCGATGCCAGTGGATTGAAGATTGTAGAAGAAAATGCCGGCCAAAGGTATTTGAGCACTCTTCACATTCATAAATGTCCATGAAATGAGACTTCTATGGAGAGTTAGGCCAAAGAATCGAGTCAAATGTTAACGTTCTCAAACACAAATTTAACAAAAATAATTAAAATTGACCAAAAATAATTAAGTTGGACCAAAAACAGGGTAACTTGGGTCAACAAGACGATGCGAATCGATACAAGCGGCGACAGTAGCAGTGACCTGATCGAGCCCGACCGAGTGCACTGGCGTCGTAAGTGTGCCGCATCAGTCTCGGCGTCACTGTCAGCCGCCTCCTCGCTGTGCCACTACCATCCGGGTGCCCAAATAAGTTCCATCATCTGGTATTTAACTGCTAACTCAAATATTCCACTTTCTAATGACTCGCGTTCTATATATCTAAAAAATAATAAAAACATCGTTTATAAGTTATTTACATTCATGTGTATGCAATTTTAAACCAAAACGTGCAAACCAAAAAACAAAACCCAATTCGTTACTTGGTTCATTATATAAACAAACCAAAATCTTGGTTATCTTGCAAAAAGTGTATGAAAATGATGTGGCCAGTGGTGCCATCTGCTGACAGTAGACGAAGTAGTGTGGAAGAAAGTGCCCGGAAGCAAGTTGGAATGGAAGTGAGAAATGTTGCCGCAACGAGCAGAACACATGGTGTGTTTGCCTCACTGCCTGCTCACTCTTCACTGCTCTTTCCTCTTCCTTTTTGCTTGACTGTGCTGTCGTTGTCTCACCGCAAGCATGGTATGTTGGGCCACTTTTGGCGTGATTACACTCATTTTGAGCATAATTAATAATCTTTTACCTTGCAATTTGTGTTTATCCACAGCCTCCCAAGCAGGACAAGGGAAAGAAGGACTCCAAAGCCACCTCCAAGGCTAAGAAGGAGGGATCGGGTGGAGGAAAGGCTAAGAAGAAGGTTCGTGTTTCTTGACTTGATCCTCGTTGCCTCCAATTAATACAAACATTTTATCTATTATAATAATTGTAGAAGTGGTCCAAAGGAAAAGTCCGGGACAAGCTTAACAACCTGGTCCTGTTTGATAAGGCCACCTATGATAAATTTGTGAAAGAAGTTCCATCATACAAGCTGATTACTCCCAGTCTGGTCTCGGAGCGACTCAAGATTCGTGCCTCGTTGGCAAAGAAAGCTCTGAGCGAGTTGCACAGCAAGGGCATGATTAGATTGATCGAGAAGCACAATGCTCAGTTGATCTATACCCGAAGCACCAAGGCAGAGGAGAACGCAGATGCTGAGGAGGCCAACGAGGGCGAGACCACCACCAAGAAGGGTCGCAAGGGCAAGGCATAAGTCTTCTTTCCTGTATAAATCGCAAGTAACATCAGATTTTTTTATTTTGATTTGTCATTCTATTATGTCCTAATAAATTTGAGACTTCCATGTTTCAAATTCGTTGCTCATCCGTTCCACGGTATGACGTCAAACGTGGCCTAGTTTTCCCGGGTGTGTCTGCGTCATTGGATACCTCGTAGGGTTTAATTTGAATAATTTGGTGTCATGGCTGTTTCACTGAAGATAGATGGTTTTGATAGACTTGTGGCACCAAACTAAACGAGATGTGCTTAAACTTAATTACTTTGGTTTTAGCAAGTATTGGTTTGGTGATAATTTTAATGTAATTAAAGTGAATGTACCTGATTCAGGATTACCGGTCCCGAAAGCATTGTTTGTTGGCTAACGAATTGGGTCGGATGTTGTGCAAGGTTTCAATTAATTGATTTTAAATCGATTTTGATGCTCTGCCTGGCTTATCACAGTTATTATGTGTTTTGTACAACATTCTAAATTTAGTAATTTACTCTAGACTGAGAATTGTTCAGTTGTAAAAAACTCGCAAATTTATTTTATGGTGAATAGTTTGAATGGAATTATTTTTGATATATAATCCAAATTGTTTCCTAAGTTACATTTTCGTCATCAATGTCTTGTGAAATATAAAATGGTACCATTAGGGAATTGTTTTTGATTTGAATTATCATTCTGGCAGGGGAGGCAGAAGTGTGAGAGTGGACGGAACCACTATGTGATCTATTAGTGTACCACCCAGGTACTTGGAGAGTGGTGTGGGCAATGTCGCTAGGCTGGGCAAGGCAAGTTGCTTGGACAGAGATGGTGGTCTGATGACAGCTGTCACTGTACCTGCCGTGCCAAATAGAGAACCCATCCAAACAATTAGACGTGCGCACAGCATATTAACCATTGAATTTTACTACTATTTGTCTTTGGTTCACCACACAAAAAAATGAGGATTCAAATGACTCGACCAACGGCGAATAAAAGCAAGACACCTCGCTATCTTCTCATGTGAGTTGCTTGATTGGTTGGTAGACCTTCACTGGTGGCTTGATTCCACTACTTCTAGTTGTAGTGGTGTGACAACTATATAGTCTCGATTGGTGATTTCAACCCGAGACCGGTGCCCGGCCTGGCAAGTCAAGGGTCTAATTGTTTCCCGACTTGTGTCAACGCTCCTCGTTTGACTATATGGCAGCTCTTGTGGGGAATATAGCGATAAATGGTGAAGCAATGCGATTCTTGGAGTACAGTGGCACACTCATACTGTAGCCAGTGTGGCAGGGCGAAGGGCACTGAGTAGTAGCAGTGAGTGGATATTTTAAAAGCTCACTGAGATCTCGCTTGTCCATACACTGAGAGTTTGATGTCGAAGTATAGAGGCAAACTCTCTCGAGTCCGGGTGTGAGATTGTACCACAGTGGGTTTCACTCTCACTCTCTGCCAAGCTATTAGTGTTTTGCCGTGTGTCTGTTTCTCTCAATGTTGATGGTAGTGTTGTTGTTGATGTTTGTTAATAGGATTGTACTGAGTGCCTGCTCTCAGTCTGAAAGCAATTTGTTGGCGTCACCAGTGATGAGTGAGAATATAATCACTGCAAGCCGATGGTAGTGATGCACTTGGCCAGTGCCATCCGCGGCCATTCAGTGGGTCGGGTGGCGGTGTGCGCGCCAACGATGCTCTTGGCCAAACGAGTTTGACCAAGTGACATAAACTGGATCGTCGCCGATCGGCACCCGTCCTCGGTGCCATTTCACCATCAGCTTCGGCATCATCATCATCGTGTCTTGCCAGTGTCACCTCTGCTTCGCGGCATCCTACCCATCACCAGCACCAACCGCATTTGTCGATCGATCTGTTTTGAATCGTGCTCGTGCCACCGGTCTCAAATCGTGCCTCGAGGGTTGCATTATTTACACCGACCCAAGTGGGCTCGTGGGGACAATCGACAAGAATAATTGTGTAACGCTTCAACTGCCACATTACCGTATGGCAATGCTCGCAATCTGCATCTTAAGCTTCCTAGGCTTAATTGAACATAATTAATATTCGCCTCTTTTTGGGCAATAATCACAGTCCTTGTTGTGCGTTATACAACTTGATGTTGGTGTTGAGATTGAGCCAAGAAGACGCGCGCACTTTCAAGCCACCGACCGACCAGGAATCGTGATATTTTCGTTGTCCTCAATGTGCTGGCATTTCAGCTAGCGTATCGAGAGATTGGTCGGGCACACACCGAGCAAGTGTGTCATACTGTGACGGAGGCATTGATTAATCGAACTTGAAGCGGAAATATCGAAGAATCATCTAGGGTGGTAGTGGTGTAGTATGAACCAACAGCGTGTTGCACTCTTCGTCTCAATCATGTAGAGTGTATACGATCACTCACGTTTTGCACACTACTCTACCTTGATCCACTCTTCCTGGGACTTGGTTCATTGAGGCCTGGCGCCAAAGCTAAGCCCGTGCTATTGGTCCGCTTGCCTTGCACCGTCCCTTTCCAGGTGGTGGGTTCTCACCCGTAATCGTCTCAGATCGATTGGCACCGTCTTGTTGACCCAAACTACCCTGTTTTTTGTCCGGTTTAATTATTTTGTGGCCAGAAGTCATTGGATAACAAACTGGAGCAGTTTCGGGAGGACAGTGACGGTGGTGTGTCGATGGCGATGAGCTTGCTGACTGTCTCCTGTGCTGTGCAGCCGGTGTGACGTCGTCAGACCGAGTGAAAAGCATCACCTCGAAGGGAGAGGAGTGCACAGTGTTCTGCACACGCCGTCCGCCCGAGCACCGAGCGGCACCGCACCATCATTGGCGCGCACCGCACACGCCACACCAATACAGTTACTTCGCCGAGTGGCTTCGACGCGCTGACATCAATTAACTTTGTGATGCCAAGCTGAAAGCACGGCCACCGAGGACTATGATCGAATGGGAATTTTAAATTGCCCCACTCTCGGTTCAATTTGCTGAGACAATTGGGCTCGGTGGCCTGCATTACTACTGGGCGCTATCGTCACTACAGTCATCTGGTTCAACTTGTCAAGGCTTGCTTGCTTACTGCTCGACTTGTAAGTGTTGATGCACGGTCATTGCAAGGCGATTGGTTGTGGTGGGTGGCGTGCAATGACCATTGAAGTGGGCTGATCACCATCACCATTACCGGGTTGACCAGGACGTGGGGAAACGAAGTTAGCTACCTCAATGCATCATGTTCCGTCATTCAAAATTCGCCAATGAAAGCCGAAACCGCGACTTGAACTATATTTAACCTCGCATCTTCACTTGCGAATTCTGGCCGGATTCGACAAGCCAAGCGAGATCTCGACTCGGCACAGTGTTTCTAACCGCGACCGAGTTGTTCTCCCTCGTGTCGTGGCACGTGTCACAATGCACTGAAATCATCTGTCCAGCAACAATCATCGCCAACACAGTTAACCAATTGTGATAACCAATCCAGTCTTCATCTAGAATTTTTAAATACACTCTTAATTGTAAATTATGGGTAACACTTGTGCATCAGTCAAGAAATCTTCCAAAGACTCTAAGTAAGTATTTAAGCTTGGATAACGCTGAACTTATTGATCTATTGTTTGCTAGCAGTGAGCGCAAAGAGTCCGCGGAAAGTATTCCTTACGGACAGGTCAGTGCGAGTGATGTATCGCAGTCGAAGACCGCGGAAAGTGGTCAGACGACCAGTCAGGTCACAGTCACTGCCAGCTCAGAGACCACTGCCATTGCTCAAGACCCGGTGGGATTACCGACAAGTGTATTGTCACCCAGCGGAGTGCCGAGCACCACTTCACCCCTTGTGCCACCCCCAACCTCTTTATCACCCGTGCCGACTTCATCCAGTCCGTCTCCCTACTCATCAATGGGTGGCAATGGACCCAACCCGCAAGGACCGAGTGCTCCAATCAGTCCGCTCATAGGTGAGTTAATTAATGATAAGGACACTTGTGCCGTGGTGACTCAGTTCACTGCCATCAGATCTTCAGAATTCAATCAGTGCTTGGGAAAATCATACTCATCAAAAGTCACACCAGTTTGAGTCAATACCTCGAGTCCACCTTTCGACCTCAGGCTTTAGGGTTAAGATTTTGAACCAATTCATGAGTTTGGGAATACTTGTTTGTGTACTCGCACTGGACCTAAACAATGCGAGCCAATAGTTGGATTCTAATAAAACCCAAATTTGTCTTTTGGTTGAGCAGGTCACATCAGTCTGAGCCAGTACCCCGAGTCGACCCGTGCAGCCTCGTTTACTCAACTCTTCCATCTGACTGACTCAGTCAGTAGCGAGGAGAAGCAACTGTGTCTTGAAGATTTCTACTTGATCGCGGTGTCGACCGAGTCCGACGAACTGGTGGTGTGGAGCATCTACGAGCAGAAGCCGGTGCGCACTCTGCGCAGCATTCCCCGGCCACGCGACGTACGCATGGTGGACCAATTCCAAACAGTGGTCCTCTGCAACCGTGAACTGATGCTCTATGATCTCAACCAGGCCACACTAGTCACTAAACTCAAAGGTGTTATGAACCAAAAAATGCCATACTATGGTCTTCACAATGACAACTACGTTGTAGCTCTCTCGCGCAACCGTATGTACGTCAACATGATCAACCTCAAAACTGGAGTAAGACTGCAAAGTGAATTGCCCTATCACACCAACTCACCTCTCTTTGCTTAGGATCTCGAGACGACCTTTAAAGCAGGCGAGGACCGGTTCTTGAACAGTCTTCTCACCTCAGCAAATGGTAAGATTTGCGTGTGTGGTGACGAAACACAGAAGCCTTTCCCTCTACTGGTCTGGGATCTCTCCAACCGCAAGTTGCTCTATGACCTTCGTATACCTCACCATGAGTTCATCACTCGACTCTCGGCAATTAGCGATGATGGTCACTACGTAGTTTGCGTCAGTCAGGTAAAGTGCCCAACATACCTTTAAGCTTGACCAAGCTTTACCAGACATTTGGTTTCTACAGGAATGCAACAGCTCGGCCACCAACTTCTTGATTGTCTACGATTTGCAAAGTGGCACATTGTTCAAGAAATGGAAACCAGAGTTCGACTCAGTCTCGGTTGCCATTTCAACCCAGTGTGGTGGTTGCGTCATCAACGGTATTGAGAATAACGACGTGCTAGTCTGGGATCTCTCTACCGGCAATATTAAGTAAAAATTAACCTTTTACCAATTGAATAAAATATGCTAATAATTTTGCATTGGACAGATATACATTATCAGGTCACACGGCACCACCAGATCTGTTGCAGCCCGCGCAAAAGTCAAACACTATTCTTTCGTACAACTCAACGCGCAAGGATACTCAACTTCGCATTTGGTCTTTGGATAACGGTATTGATGAACTTTCTTTAGTTGAACAAGTCTGTTATACTCTATCTACTCATGCCACAGGTACCTGCTTGTGGACGTTCACGCCTGATAGGGACATCAGTTGTTGCACATTGACCCCAAATGGAATGTGCATTGTCTACGGGTTTGTCGGTGAGAAGTGTCTCCATTTGGTGGTGCGTCAAGACGAATCGAAGAGTGCAGAGGAGAACGAGACTGTAAATAAGGCTTACCTCGACCAAATGACGGCACAAATACCTGGAGTGCCATACGGCGACCCTACCCTCACTGGTCACACTATTGATCTCAAGTCATAATAAACACCTCTTTCTCTCTAGTACTCTTTAACAAATTAAACTTTTCTATTGCATAATGTGTACAGATACTTTAATAGTGTTTTTCTCTTTTTTATGGTGATTTATTTCTTCAAACAATGAATGATATATATCTATAAAAAAATCTACATGTACATGTTATTTTACATGTTATCCATTTTCATTTCACAGTCATTCAATTTTCATTGCGATTTTTTTCATTTTTTAAAGTTTTTTACTAAAAGAGTTTGTTACTTTTTACATATAAACAATTGAATAAAATTCAAATTTACATTAATTCATTGTGTTGGAATTTTTAAACCGAACTAATTCATGCATTATTTTTAGTTTCCATCAAACATCGATACTATCGATGTTAGTGACAAGTCATAATGTTTACATGTGTTTTATGATTTGAATCATCTGAGATGATTCATCTCGTCTATTCCTTTTGTGATCTCTATAATTGTGAGGCCTTGATATACTTTGTGATCTGATGGAGGATATTGTAAGGGATTGAACTTACATGATTAACAATTGTGGTAATGAAGTGTTTGGGTTTTGTTTAGGATTTTTCGGCATTTTCACGTGATGACTTCAACCCAGTGGAGTGGATCAACTCGATATTTCCCGAGCACAACGATGGTGCGGCTGCGTCGAGAAGCAAGGAAACGGTGGCCACCAATTTGGTCTACAAGTTGCAGTTGATGGTAGAGGAGACGAACAATTCTTTGGAGGAGATTGCACAGAGAATGTCACTGTCAATTCCGAAAGTTTTGGGTGAGGCGGATGTGTTGCAAGGCGAGGCGAGCGAGCTTTGCGCTCAGATCGTCGACGTACGCACCAAGTTGATCTGTGCCGAGCAACAACACTCGTCAGCGGTGGAGATCTTGGTGGAAATGGACCAGGCCAAGCGACGCTTGCAGGACACCTACAAGGCACTGCAAGAGGCCAACAACTGGACCACCCTTTCGATGGACGTCGAAGAGGTGTTTGAAAGTGGCGAGTTTGACCAGATTTCGGCCAAGATTGCCAGTATGCAACAGAGCTTGGAGATGCTTTCATTGAGTTCGTCTGGTGACAATGCGGACAAACTGCAAACGTTAGAACGACTCAAGGATCGTTTCGAAAAGATTGCTGAGCCCGTTTTGGTTGATGCCTTTCTAAGTCATTCTTCTGAGAAAATTGAGTTCTATTCTAAAATATTCAAAGAGTTGCATCGATCAGATCGATTGATTACTTATTACCAGTCGTGTTTGCGCAATCAACTTCTCAAAGAGTGGTCCACACAGGTCAAGTTGGACTCGGAGGAAAAACTGCTTAACTGGCTTAACTTTCTCTATGATCGTCTCATCTCGATGTGGAGGATACAGATGAATTTTTGCATGAAAGTGCTCTACCCCGAAGATTTTTCTATGTCATTGAAGATTCTGTGTGATATCTGCATTAATATTGTCCAATCATTAGATCCAACTATTGAGTCATGCTTTCATCAACTTCTGAATCGATTGACAGAGACCAATGACACCAAGTCAAGATTAATCAAACAAAAGTCATTGATTGAGTTGAAACAATTTACAAACAGTTTTGTCAAAAGTATTGAGCAAAATCTAATAGAGCAATATAGCGGTGAGACAAGTTCTCTAAATGAGATGATCAACAACGACACTTCACTGAACAAGTTTATGCGTACGATCTATCAGCCCTTCAATCAATTCAATGAGCTTTTTCTTCACTACGAGAGGGAGAGGTTAAGCGAAGAGTTTGTGGATATGAGCACCGAGTGCGAGAATCTGGTCAGCAGCGAGTGCATCATTAAACTTTTTACACTTGCACGCGATTCATTCAAACTTTACTCGCAATACGTGGAGACCTATCCGATTTTGATTGTTGAAGATGTCATTGAAGAGTTTCTTTCTAAATATCTCTCCTTGATTAAAAACAAAGTTGCAGATGTTCACAAGGAGGAACCGAGAGCCTTGGCTTCCAGTCGCAACTCGAGCAAGTCATCGTTGAGGCCATCCAACTCGAGTCAATCAATTGCTACCTTGTTATCACCTAACTGGTCTCACATTCAGCAGACGTTGTTTACTTTTCAAATTATGGGAGATTTTGCAAATCAGTTGCTCAATTTGCAACAACAAATTCACCTGTCTCTAAATGATTGTCGGGCTAAGCACGAGACTTCGAGAGTGACCTCCGAAGCTTCACTTTGCCACCTGGCTCGGCACGATCTCTTCTTGTTGCATCTCGATTCGCGCCATGAGTTGCAAAGTTTGGTGGACAAGTATCTCCAGTCGCCAGCCTCTTTGCTGTTGCCTGTGCTCAACGAATGTATTGAATTGACCAAAAACAGCGCACAGTCCATTTGTGATGCCATTTTTGAATACATTAAGGTTTACTTGAACGCTTTTGCCAGCTCGATTCAGCAACAGATTTCTACCCAGAGTGATTATGTTCAATCGAGATTTGGTGAGGACGAAGACGAATCTTTGTCTTTTTCTCCAAATGAATACATCACTCAGATTGGACAATACTTGCTGACATTGCCACAGCACTTGGAACCGTTTAATCTGAGCGAGAATAATTGCTTCAAGACGGCACTGAAGCACTCAGCCGATGTCTTCCATACTACTTTCACGGACGAGATGGCACCCACCGAAATTCTACTCGACTCGCTACTTCAGCGCACTACACGAGTTTTTCTAGACAACATTTTAAAGTTATCAGTGGAATTGAACCATTCTGGTTCGACGACTACTGTTTCAAGTCGCAAACTAAGTCCCGGTGTACGGAAGCAGGTTGGCATCGATCTTTCTTACCTTGGTGCCGTATGCGAAGACCTAGGCTTGAGTACCGACAAGGAGTTTCTTCTCTATACCCGTGTTTTCAACGAGGTTCAATCAAAGGAAGCATTTCAAAAGTTGCTTCAGGACAATCCTAACTACCATCAGATGTTAAGACAGCTTGAAGAGATCATTCCGTTGGTTAATTGAAGTAAAAATGGCAATAGATATATTAAAAATCTTGTATTTATTAATAAAATTGAATTTAGACATAATAACTTTATACATCTCTGTCAGTGTGGATCCATGCATGTCCGAATGAGGTGTCACCATTTGGGTTTGAAAGAGCGAAAAACAATGACAATAATTTACAGAATCGACATCGTTGCACCCACTTGAGTTTGTTTAACCTTCTTGGCCGAAATCATCCATAAACTTGGTTAGCTTTTCGAGGTCGGTATCGTTGACAGTAGGCTTCGAGTTGGCTAGCGACCTGAGCATGTCCGCCATGGACACTTTCGGTTCTAGCAGCTTATCACCCGGTACATCAATCCAAGACATTTTGCAAGCACCTGGCTCATCTGGTAGGCATGGTGTGAGGAGATCGTTGACCATCTCATTCGGATTAGTTCGCGAAGGACCACACACCTGACAAGCATTATTATTATACAAAACAGTATATCTTTTTTAAGCAAACAAACCTTTTTGAAGTGGGTTGCGCTTTGAATCTTTCTGACCGGCTGCATGAGTGCATCGCGCACTAAAACCGAAATATCTGCACCTGAGAATCTCTCAGTTCTCTTGGCCAGCACTTGGAGTTCTTTCTCGCTCAATAAGTTGGGTGTGTCGCCAATGTTCATCTTAAGCATCGCTAGACGAGCCTCCTCATCTGGAAGGGGGATGTAGATGCGCTTCTCGAATCGTCTCCGAATAGCAGCATCAAGCACCCAGGGAATGTTAGTGGCCCCCAGAACAAGAATATTTTCATTGTCGTGTCCAACACCTGACATGAAAATTAGAGATAATGTAAAAAAACCAAAAATTTGGGCTTAGATAGAATTACCTTGCATTTGAATGAGGAACTCAGTCTTGATGCGTCGAGCTGACTCGGATTCGTTGTCGGACCGAGTCGAGCAGAGCGAATCAATCTCATCAATAAAGATAATACTAGGCTTGTGTTGTCGTGCCAGCTCAAACAAACTCTTGACCAACTTTTCAGACTCGCCTAGCCACTTAGAAACCAGATTGGAAGAGGAGACAGAGATGAAGGTAGAATTACTCGCCTCAGTGGCTACTGCCTTTGCCAAGTACGATTTTCCGGTACCAGGTGGACCGAAGAGAAGAATACCCTTCCAAGGCTTGCGATTTCCAGTAAAAATCTGAGGAAATTTAATAGGCAGAATCACCGCTTCTTGCAGGGCCTCTTTGGCACCTTTGAGACCGGCCACATCTGACCACTTAATGTTAGGCTTCTCAATCACCATAGCGCCCTCCAGCTGACTCATCAGCTTTTTCTTCTCCTTATCCTCTTTGTTATTCTCTGAGTCATCGTCCGAGTCATCCTTATTGGAACCGTTCGTATCCTTCATTGGTTTGTCCTTGGAAGCACCTTTCTTCTTCTCGATATACTCCTTAAGCTTTTCTGCCCGTTCCAGGTATTGCATGCATTTTTGTCTGATACTGTTCTTTGCTTGCTCGGTTTGCTGCTCATCTACAAGAAAGCCCACAGTTACAGATTGGTTTTCACCAATTCATCAAAGTTATATCTTTTTAATAATTACATTTAATAGAGTGCAAGAAATGTTGAATTGCATTCTCGTATAAGCGTAAGGCAGCTTCGTAGTTCTTTTTTCTATCCTCATCGGTAGCCTGAGTAACCAGGTCGATAGCTTTCTGAAATTACAATTCCAAAGGAGAAAATTCAGCAGTCAGTCGATCATGAACAATTCAAAACAACACATACTGCTAGTGTGGCCATGGAAGTTTGTTTTGACGCCTCAGAAATAACCGTTGCGACTGTTTAGTGGTTGGTGCGAGGTTTGTCTTTGGTAGAAAAGGGAAAACTTAAACCAACATTCTTGTTTTGTCACGAAAAGAGAAAACACAAATGATTAGTAAGTTTGAGTGGAGTGATTGATTCAACAGAATACAATAAGTCAGGTAATGATGTAAGGGTGAATGTGATGTAGCAGTTGCGTTCACTTGGCGAATGGTGACAGAGCCACAGAGAGGAGCAGTGGTGCAGCAGCCGATGTTTGAGCATTAGTCATTGTTGCAATCACTCTCAACCAAGTCAGATGATAGCACCAGAGCTTTGGTACTGGCAATCACCTGGCATGTCAACCACTGCTCACTGACCTGGGTCCAGTGAAAGCAATCACTTACCTAGATGTAGATCGGGTTGGGTGGAGTGCTGGACCAAGTTTGATAGTAATGCTTGGGACAAGTGGATGTGCTGGTAGACTGGCTCTGGCGCCGTGCTACTTGCCAACCACAACTGTTGTTTTGGCTGTCTGCGACGGAGCGCGTCACCATCAGTGAAAATTGGGTAGACAACTGAGCAGCCGAGAGAGGGAGCCACTGGGGATAGATGTTTTTATTTCATCTGTTAAGACTTTCCAAGGTCTTACAAAATTCAAATTTCACTTGAATTATATTCAAATTTAGTTTTTCTCTTAAACTTAAACCATTTCTAAGTTCAAAATTTGACAGATCCAAATTGTCAACTAATTAAATATATGTTTAATTTAATTTAAAAGATTTTAATAATATATTATATTTTCCAAAAATTCAACAAATTGGAATGATTTGCCGTAATATGATTCTTATATGTAAAATATAATGTATGGTTTAAAAATTTAAAAGAATAATAGATGAAACATGATTGATCAAATTATATGCAAAGAGATGGGTAGTAGGATGAGTCGATGGAATCGATGGAGTGGTGTGTCACCACCTCCATGCACGTCGCTTGTTTGCACCTCACGGTAGCTCGCCGTCTGCTTGTTGACTGCTGGTCACCCCTCGGCGTGACTTACTCAACCCTAACCCGACTCAACTCACCCCACGCTCATTTGTTTTCACATTAGCCCACTCGCCTCTAGATGCATTTGGCATCCAACTTACCCAGTCAGCTGGTTTCACAGCTTTACGCGAGTGATGTGTTTCTATCATTTTATTCTTTAACTTCGGTTCTTTTGCGCAATACTCATCATAATGATTTGATTGATCAGTGATCACCCAACACGATTGCTACCTGGAGTTTATAGTTTTATATTTTATATCTTGTATATTTTATTATTGTTCTTCTTATTATTATTTTATTATATACATACATTTGTTTTGTTGTCGACTTCTGAGCGAGAGGAGTTTGACTAAATTATATTATTATTAATTGATTCCTTTATCTGTGATTTGTAATCAACATAAGACTGTGAAAATGACCGACAACGTGTGTGACTCATGGGAGGACATTGACGTCGATGTAAGTAGGCCACCACGGCAGGTTGATCGCTCAGCTCAAGTGTCTCTCTTTTCTCTTTCTCCTTCTTTCCCACTCGGCAGAGCATTGTGATAAAACCATTGGGCAAGCAGAAGAAATTGACAAAGCGCCCGGTGACCATGCCTAGCAATGATTTCATTATCGAAGAGAAAAGTGATAAGGTTGTGGTGAATAATCCCGATTCTGGAATGCTTACCAATGGTGCTACCATCACACCGCGCATCATGCAACGGGTTGAGTCGAGCGATCCCAGCCAAAACATCTTCAACCAACCCAAGGTTGTTCTTGAAGATAGCACTAGAACACAGTTTGTTCGAGGACTTCGCATACTCAATCGGCCAAATCGCGAAGCCAATGAGACGAACAAGGAGAATAAGTCAGCTGATGAGATCCAGAAGCAACTGATGAGGAGCTTTGAGGAGAAACAAGCCGAGTATGCTAAAGCTCGGTTGCGTATTCTTGGAGAGGAAATGCCCAACAAAGACCAACTGGTTCTCGATGTGGCTGACTCACTCACTCAGGTCACTCTCGACTCGTCACCCTCACCAACGTCGTCCCCAGTAACAAAGCCGTGCTCTAGTGCCAAGGTCAACAAGACGAAAGTGAGTGCCATTGGTCCATGTCTCACAGTGATCCGTGAACCCACTGCCCCTGATGGTACCAGAGGTTTTCGCTACACTCGCTACGCCAACTCATGATCATTGATCAACACACTCTTCCAATCTTTTCATCGTTTCTGCTTGATTTTATTATTATTGCTAATGTAGCTGTTTTTACTTCCTTCACTACATATTATCTACGTTGTATTCTTCAAGTTGGCACATTCGCCAACAGTTGTAAATAATTTAACGGAAACAAATAAATTATTTTATATCACTCTACCACTATAGTTTTCATCTTTTGAAAGCAAAAACATTTAATGCACTATTCATCAGATCAGTCATCATTCATTAATAAGAATAAATAATTTCTATAACAATTAAAGCTATAGAAACAAGTATGGCAACAAAAGTTCTACAGAGATAAAGAAAACATTGTACATAATATAATAATAAAAATAGAATCACAGATAAATACAAGACCAAAGTGAGAATAAATTGTACAGTTGAATCGAATGGCATCTAAAGTGAGAAAGGCTAAGATTGACTAAACCTCGTCATCGTCGTCATCCTCTTGCAGTGGGTCTATGTCGGGCGCTCCTTCAGTAGACTGGTCGGGCGAGTGATCTTTGTGCTGGTCCTCTTTGGAGATGTCCTGGCTCACCGAACCCACGTTGGCGCACTCCGAGTTGGTGGCCATCGTCGAGAGGTTCGAGTGGTTCACCGTGTTGCTCGTGGCCGCTTCCAACTTGAGATCGCCACCCAGAAAGAGGCCTCGCCGAATCCGTCCATTGAAAGAGTCTTCCTCCTCTTTCTCGGACTCCTCCTCGGGCACATACTCCATGAGGCGTTGCTGGGAGTAGTAGTGTTGCTGGGGATCGTGAAAACTACTACCTTCCACTTCGTGAGAGTGATTGTTCGACGCCTTTAGCGTGTTGTCGTTGCTCCGTACCGTGGGTGACATAGTTGGAATCTCTTGGTTCATCTGCAATATCTCATCCTCGTCTAGCATCACTACTTGTGAGAATCTCTTCTTGTTGACAATCTTTTTGTCAAAGAGACGCTCGTGAGCGCGATAGACTATCTTTGGCAGTGAGGATTGATCCTTAAACAGTCGAGACATTTCATCGGGCCTGGCGAGAGCCCCATCTGCCACTTCAAGATCACTGCTGGATGACTCGCCTGTGGGAGCAGGCCTTCTGCTCGACTCTTTTGGTGTCTCTAGCTTTCGTCGATGCCTTCGGTAGTCCACTCGACGGTCTGAATTGTAGTGAGACTGCAGTTGGTGCTTAGTAGACTTGTGCGTTACTACTCTTCCGTTAGCGTTGTTGGCCTCATCCTCGGCAAACCGATACATGTAGCGCGACAGTTCTTCATTCAACATGTTCACCTCATCGCTAAGACGGGTTCGCTTTTCCTCTGACACACGCAATTGATTCTCAAGTCTAGTGATGCGAGATTTCAGTTGTTTCCCTTCATCTCTACACTTGTTCTTCTCATCACGTGACTTGCGCCACTTATTGCGCCAATATTCAGTGCAATCACTCCAATATCGAATTGACTACAATCAACCAAAATTAAAGATAAATATCGTACCACAATCTATCATATATATACAAACCTTTTCCATTTGAAACATCTGTTTTTTGGCTTCATTTGCTTCTTTTTTGTACGAGTTGATCTCCTCCAACTTTGGTAGATGATCATAACGAGCGGTGTCAACTTTTTTGCCCTGCGTGTGATTGCCAATTGCGTTGCTTTTCAAGTTAGAGATATAAATTTGAGAAAATTCATGACTCAAACTATGACTATTACGATCATTGAGCAACTTCTTCAAATGACTATCTTTGATGTTATTAAAATGGTTGTTGATCACACCGTAACTGGTCGGTACATGTTGGTTAGGCCCCAGTCCAGCTGGGCCCTCGAGGTTTGGGTATACCTCTGGAGGAGCGTGCGAGAGACGCTTCTCTTTGCTACTGAGCATGTTTCACAATTCAACAAACGTGTGCATAATATTATGGCAACAATGTAAACTTTGAGATATTATCGACAAAAAACATTGAATGCTCCCTGTCTGTATTATTTTATAATAAAAATTTAAAAAATCAATCAAAACAAAGTTGAAATGGCGCGTTGAATTGTGCGTTTGCACGTAAAAAGGTGACTTGAGCAATTCTCACGATAACATTTGGCTTTGTGTTGATTTCTTTGGCTTGTGAAAGGTGACGAGGGGACTGCAAATTGACCAAATGGAACAAGAATAGGGAGAGTATGAGCGTTGTGTTGAGATCTGTGATTCTGTGCAGACACGGCGAGTGAAGTGGCCAGGCCAAGAAGCTGCGGGAATCAGAGCACGGAGCCACTCAGCGATGTGGTGACACTGCCCCACTTGACTTGTTTACGGCAACATCGATTGTACCATCGATGGTGTCAGCTGAATCCAGTGTCTTTCCATTCAAACCCAAACTCATCAATCACCCACACATGCGTCTGTTATGATTGCCACTTGTCTGTCTTAGGTGGAGCAATCATGCAATGCATGCCTCGTCATTACAGATTCGGTGAGTCAGTGATTCTTTTCTAATTTGATGTTTAGTTGGTACTTGAAGCAAGAATCTTTGAACGAAAATGACCAAAATTTAAAACTTGAAATCAACTAAGGAAATTCAATTGGATCACTGTAAATTGTCATATGACAAGTGCACGTTCTAATTCAGTCCACATCTCAAAAAAGTCGCTTTTTAACGACAAAGTTAGAGAATTCTTCTGGTCGTTTCTTCAGTGTTGCTTGTGCTTTTCAATTCATAACTTAATCTAACAATAATCAAACCTCTTTTATTCTACAGTAACTTAACACCCCCGCTTATTGAAAATTCAACTCAATTTTGATTAAGCTTTCACCTTCGAGTGTCACTCTTTATCATGCCGAATGTCAACCAAAGTTCCGGGATTATCGATTCTCCTGTGGTTGAGGTGCAGAATTTGGCTACACTTGCTGTCCTCTATGATCAACAGCAGGATCTTGAAGCTGCCATCTATTACTATAGAGTTAGTACTTTTTATTTATATTTTTTAATATAAGGAATAATTATTTTATTGTAAAAATTAGGAAGCAACCGCTACGCTTAAGAGATACTTAAGTCAGATCACTTCTTCTGGTGATGCCAAGATTGGTGAACTTGAGAAAAAGATTGATGAATACGAGAAGCGTTCCAAATTATTGCGTGAAAAGCATAAACAAAGTAATGTGTGATAGATTCGATTGATTGCAATTGGTTAATATGTTCTACAATTTAATAGTTTTGAACAATTCGAAGCAATTGTTTGTACAAGATGAGTCCAACTGTTCGGTGGATCGGTTAGAATTTTTGCTCAACGAAGCACTTGACGAGGATGAAGACAACAATGCCCACATTGCGCTGCCATTGTACCTCGAAGCTGTTGAAACTGGTCTTAAAATTGTAAGAGTTATTTAAATGCAACAAACATTAATTTTATTCATTTTAATTTTTTGTTTAATGCAGAAAAATCAGGTTAAAGATTCAAAACTCATAGATCGTTTAACTTATTTGATTGAGAAAGCATTGGAAAGAGCTGAAATTCTCAAAGGAAGACAAAATAATAAAAAAGAGAACACTACTTTGGAGGAAAATGTGCAGAATAAGTTGAAAATAGTTGATGAAAGCTCATCTCAGACCACGGTGGCACCTGCATCAAGCCACATTGTCAGTGGTGATGCGTCGTACACTAAGGAAGAAATCCAAGTGCTCAAGCGAAGTTCCTACGTCAACCAGAACGAATACTTGCCTTTTATGCCTCAGATTGACCTTAAAGAGCGTTTCTCCACTCTGTCACCCTACTGTGATCCCATCGGCTTGTTGACTTTGTCACCAAAACAAAAGTCGCGACTGGTAGACTTTCGTCGCTTGTCGGAAATAGCGGAAAGTCCTTGTATCTTCGCCGAGCCTCACCGAATCGATTGCTTCGCCATCAAGCAAACTATTGTCACCGACTGTTCCTTCATAGCCTCTCTCACCGTGGCGGCACTCTACGAACGTCGCTTTTCCAAGAAACTGATCTCAAACATCATCTACCCACAGAATCGTCGCGAAGAACCAGTCTACAATCCTTGTGGCAAATACATGATTAAGCTCAACATTAACGGCATTCTTCGCAAGGTGAGTCGCAATGATTTGTAGAAGCAAATATTTCTCACATTGATTTTTATAATTTAAAATGATGTTGATCACAATAGATCATTATTGATGACCGTTTGCCTATGGGGACTTACGGTCAGCTTTTGTGTTCTTATTCTGCTAACAAAAATGAATTCTGGGTGTCGTTGCTGGAGAAAGCTTACATGAAAGTGATGGGCGGCTATGATTTTCCCGGAAGTAACTCGGTTCGTGATGCTTTGAAGTAATTCAATTGAGCTGATTGAGCTTTCACAGAATATAGACCTTCACGCTCTGACTGGCTGGCTACCAGAGCGAGTCAACCTCAAGGAATGGAACAAGGATAGATTCTTTAATCTCATCATTGATCGATATGCTAGGGGTGACGTGTTAGTCACTTTTGCTACGGGTGAAATCTCTGACTCTGAAAGTGACCGAACTGGTCTAGTTTCCACTCACGCTTATGCTATGCTGGAGATTAAATTTGTGCAGGTTAGTTTATCTCTACTTGTTTTTAATCAATTTAAATTAATTATACGATTGTTAAAATATAGCAAAAATGTTTATTCTTGTTGAAAAATCCTTGGAGTCACGTGAGGTGGAAAGGCCGTTTCTCGGAGCGAGACATTTCTAGTTGGACACCAGAATTAAAGCAAGCTCTTCAATATGATCCCAAAAGCGCTAAAAATTTTGACAATGGCGTTTTCTGGATTGACATTGATTCTCTCTTTAAATTTTTCGACGTCTGCTATCTTAGCTGGAATCCGAGTTTATTCAAGTACTCATATTGCACTCACGAGTAAGTTGGTATAATGATTTTAATTTGATTTAATTTTATTCTGGGAAGCCTTTGGAATGCTGGTGTTGGTCCTGCCAAGGATCTCTACTACATCGGGGATAATCCTCAGTATTCGTTGAGTGTTAAGAATCCAGGAAGTTCAGTATGGATAGTACTGACCAGGCACATTATGGATCGAGTAAGTTTAACCAATTCATGGTTGATAGAACGCTAATGCTTTGTGTTTGTAAAGAATGACTTTGCCAACAACAAGGAATACATTGCCTTATTGGTCTACAAGAATAATGGCGAGAGAGTCTACATTCCATGTATGTTACTTCCGTCAGAGAGAAAAACTTGCTAAACTTGCATATCTCTTTGTTTGTTTACAGTTGACCCACCGCCCTACATTGATGGAGTGCGCATCAACTCACCACATTATCTCTGTAAGTTGATTATTGATAAGAACAACCCAGTTTCTCGGTACACTCTGGTTATTTCGCAATACGAAAAGAGTACCACTATTCAGTACACTTTGCGAGCTTACTCGACGTCACCTTTTGTGTTGAAGAAAATTGCAAACCCTTATAAATTCAAGGAGACGGTAAAGCGAATTAATATATTGGTTTATTTCTTTGGGAAAATAAAACTTGTTTGTTAGGACAAGAACGGCAAATGGACTCGAGAGACGGCAGGCGGGTGTCGGAATAATCCCGCAACTTACCACACCAACCCAGTCTACCAGTTGGTGCTCAATGGGAGCTCTCGTGACGAGGACAACGACGTGCTTCTTGAGCTCCGTGGTCCTAAGGATTTTGCCATTGGCCTCGAGGTGACCACTGTGACTGTGATCAACCAAAATTCGGCAAACTACTTCAAACGCACCGACTCGGGTGCATTTCGTTCAGGCTACACCTACCTTCGATTGAAATCGATTCCAACCGGTACCTACCAAATCACACCAGCTACTTTTCATGCAGGTCAAATTGGACCTTTCTTTCTCACGGTCAACTCAACTCACTCTTTTCGATTGTCACGCATCAAATAATTTTTTTATTATTTGTAATTTAAAATTCAATTTATTTCTGTATTTTTTAGTAAATATATTTATTTTATTGTTTAAATCACAACTCGAATCGTAACCAATCGAGTTAAATGCATCTATAACATAACCTTTTCAAATATTACATTGCTTGATTGAGATTATCAACAATTAATTGTGATCCAGGATCATTGATTAATCTCAAATTTCTAATTTTAGATGTGGCGTATAAACATTTGTTGTAGAAATAGCGTGGTATATATATATACAGTATATAGACTAAACGAGCCGAGTAACAATAAATTGAACTAGCTTAATTCACTGTTGTTTTTTTCTTCCTCTTCCCTATCAAAACCGAGAGTATCTGGATGCAATTCTCACGTTTACTGAACTAGTATTGACTTTGAAGAGCAGTTCCCCGCAGTTTGCGAGTAAAAAAGGTGTTGCTGATATTTAATTTAGTACCAAATTAATTAATCATTAATAAAATGGTTAACGAACATGAAAACGAAAATAAGGTACCGTATTATTATGAATTCTAGTTGTTTGCATAGAAAGACATAGTGGAGAACAAATTTTGATTTGGTTTAATAATTTAATCTTTTTGATTTTCAAAACAAGGAGGTGATCAAGGAATGTCTTGAGAAATTGAATCAAAAGGATTCCAT
>DVQH01000581.1:0-21346 GCA_018231625.1 Papilio phestus | reverse complement strand
TGTCATTGATTGATCTCTCACTCATCAACGCTAGAGGGCGTGCATGCTAGGTCTCAATCAAGCACACAAATGATGTGATTGTTGTTTACATTCTCTGTTATATTAATGACAAGTATGGTGGGGGTTTTATACCCTATTATATTCTTAGACAATTTTTCATTTAATGCTCCATTTTTACACTGCAACAGTTACCCTACTTCTACTGTGCTTAACCGATTCGAATCTAGGCCAATAAAAAAACTCAGCGTGTAACGTAGTAAGTTAGATTTGAAGTGTAAATCAGAAAATTAGATTTGATTCGGGTATTTTTGTTTTCTGCCACACTTTTGTACTATGAGAGTTACGCTACTTCTCCTGTGTTTAACCAATTTGAATTAAAGCACTATAGCAGTTGCCTAAACTGCCTAGTAGATGATCCGGCCCTGAGTGAATCAGTGTCAGTATCGTGTGGTGGCGTATGAAGATAAAACATTTCTAACATTTTCTTGTTTTCTTCTTTTTTTGCAATTGAAAATGTTTCCATTACTACCCCGAATAAGATTTTCAAGATTTCAAGTATATTGCCCTCTAGTGGCTTTTTATGATTTTAAGAGTGATAGTTTTATCTCTTCACTGATAGATGGCGCTACCTTCTTCATTGTTGCAATGCCGGACTTTTAACGTGAGTCTGGGTAAAAATAACTTCCACTTCGCCAAGCAGGAAACTGGAGCTCTAATTAACTTCTCTAATTTTCACCTGCATCTTGAAAATCAACTCTGTCATAGTGCAATTCTCATTCTCACATAGATAGCTAACCTAAGTTTTAATTAATCGGTAAATCAGTAGGACAAACAAATAACGTAATTATAACATTCCATCTTTTAATTCAAACAAGTTATCTCTTTAATAAGAGATAAATGAAAGTCACATCTACAATGTGGTTTTATAATAACTAAGTAAAAATAAGCATTTAACACAAGAGATCTACAAATAAAAACAGTGCTACATTGCAATGAGGAATAAAAATACATTGGTATTACATACAATGAAAGAGGTAGTGAAAGAAAAAGAGAAAGAAGGGAGAGATAGAGCCAACATATTGCAACTTTACATTCATATATGACAAAGTGACACAAATGTGTAACACAGAACAAAGTATGAAAGAGAAAGCGAGAGATACTAATAATGATTAAACGAATATAGCTTTTAAAAATAAATTATAAGATAAAATTCACAATGGAATGAATTTTCTAAATTAAAAAATACATCTTTAATTTTTTTACAATTAAAAAATTTTCAATTAATGATGACCTAGAGATAAACATTTATAATAAAAATAAGTTTATACGCAAATATAACAAATTATTATTTTGAAAAAATGATAGATAAGAATAAGTCTCTCACTTTTGCTTTCTTTAGTTCATAAAAACAGAATATGAATTGTTTAAAAACTATGTTTGAAAAAGGAAGAGTGAAGGAAAGGGAATGAATGAAGACTTTGGAAATAGAAGACTATGTACACGAGACAATGACATTGGAGCCCATCGTTAGAACCGAGGTAGGCACAGAGCCATTGACTTGATTTGAACTTTTTTGTGAGCTACTTTTCTTGTGTCCACCGCGTTCATCACTGGCGGCATCATCGATCCACTTGTCCTGGCTGCGTCGGCGAGCATTCATGAAAAAATTGCCCACTGTGCTCAATTCGAGCCCGAGTTGTTGTGAGATAGTAATCTGCATCTCCTTCGAGGGTCGTTTGGTCTCCTTGAAGATAGCCTGCAGGGTTCGTCGTTGGAGGTCGGTGAAGACCAATCGTGGTTTCTTCGGTTGACTACTCGACTTGCCCACACTGGCACCAGACGATACCGATGAAGCCGATTGGATCGATTGCGGGCCCACCACACCGCAACTCTGCTGCTCCTCTTTGCGCTTGCAGGCTACATCAAACCATAACAATTACAACAATGGTTAGACATTTCATTCAATCAATCTTCTCCATCAATATTACTTATATTATTTTAAAAATAAAATACAACAAAAAACATGTGCAAAACTAAAACTACTTAACACTAAATATGAGTAATAAAGAGTATTAAAAATTTTATAAATTAATTTAAAAACTACATTTTTCATTTAACAATTTTAAGTTAGCATATTAGAAGTAATTTTGCCAGTAAAAGAGCAATTTACAATCAACAATTTAACTATTAAAGTAATATTTTTAGAGTGATCCTTATTTGAATAGGTTCAAATCGAACTGGTCTATAGAATGCTTCCCTCTCACTCTCTTCCTCTTGTAACACCATTCTTGATGCATGGAATGTGCACTGATGCATTGTGCAGTGGTGTGTTCAAAGTGTGAAGTCAAGGTTGTCACATGCATGGAATGTGGCGAATTCAAGCTAGAAGTCGGTGTCACTGTGATTGACAGGTTGCAATGCGTGGGCATAGCCCGATGTCTAGGTGTCCACTTTCCACCCGACTGGTCAGTCGGAACCCGAGAGTGTGAAATGCACTGATGCATAGTGGTGGCAGGACCAGTGGCGATCTACTGATTAGCCCTTTTGCCAGTGGGACGCATCAATTCGTGGATTCAAAGGATTACACCATACGTCCCATAGAGATAGGACTCTGCAAGAGAGAGGGTGACTCAAAGCGGGTCACCAGAGTGGAAACGTAAGCGCGTTAAAAGCTAGCGCAGGCAAAAATATCGCGCAACTTGCTCTTTGTTTGAAAATTAACTTTTTCTCCGTGTGTATATGGTCCTGGCGCATTTGTGTGTTCATAATTAACTCCAACCAAACGTTTCCACAACCCACTATTTTCCCAAAGGAATGATGAAGAAGATGAAGAAATATGAAATTAAGGGGTAGCAGAAAGAAAAGCAATAAGATATAATGCTTGCGGCCAGATACTAATTGAATCGCAAAGTGTTCTCCTCATCCACTTTCTCTCTACCCTCTTATTCGAATCTTTCTGACCACCCGACCCCTCAAATAGTTCCCGCCGGCTAATTGGTAGTATTGAAACCACCACATATATCATCAATGGCTAATCAATCAAACTCAAGAACTATATGACAAATGATTCAAATTTATATGAAAATTTAAAAATGTTTTCTTTATATCAAAATCTTTTTTAATTGCGTAATAATTTATAGCATAACTAATTCAAAATGTAACATGTGTATAAAAAGCTTTCCACTCATTTATGTCACACCTAATCCAATCTGCGAAAAAGTACCAAAAACTTGAAACACATATTCTAAGGTTTAACAGTAAAAAATGATTAATTATAACTCATTTTCTTGCATGTGGGCGTGTTGTGTCTTTAGGACAGATCAAGAAAAAGAGATTTGGTGGTTATAAACAATGACTTCTCAAAGTGTACGGTCTTGAGAAAAACCGGGTGGTGCTAGTGCCGGCTTTTGGATCGAAGACGATCGATCCGTACGCGCCCCATCGATTTTCCCTCTACCAACTGAGACCCTCTCTCCCTCTCTTTCAGATCGATCCCGCACCAAGCAGTCGACTCTGTGACCTAAATTAATTCCACACAGCCAACACCAACGCCAATCTAAGTTTCATGCTTTATCTCATCTCACAAAAATTTATAACCAACAAGAAGAAAGATTGGAAATCACCAAAGAGAAACCTAAAGCTAGTGTGTTGGTGTAATTTGCATTGAGAAGGAGAATGAGGACAAGTCGCTCCCCAAAAGAAGCCTATAAGCTTGAAAGAAGCATGCAAGGAGAAGAGAAAGCAAGGGAAAAGGTTATATGGCGCCCACACCAAAGAGTGCCACCAAAGCGAGGCGCAAGGCTGACGCCAGGGCGCCATTGAACTATATAGCACCTCACACAACACTCTGCAAAGAAAGCCAAGTGCACACTCCCTTCTTTCTCATTCAAACTACAATTAAACATCACCACCATGCGGGCTATATAAATCAAGTCCATTTTGACTTCTTTCCCTTGCTTTTCTTATAGGGTTCTGTAACGTCATTTAAGAGAGACCAGGAAGTTTTTAAAGTGAACTTGCAACAGATTGCCATCTGATGTTGTTGATGATGGCAATCTGATGAGCTGCGAAATGCGTGGCAAGATCGATTTGCAAGATACTCTACCGAATGAAAGTAAGGGGACTGAGGAAGATCGAAACCAATGTGAAGTAGAGCAAATGAATGTAACCTCACTTCAAATCGATATCGATATATCGAGTTTTTCTTTCTTTCTTGTGTATAAAATCAATTAATGAGTCGGTGAGAGTTAAGAAGGTCAATAGAAAATATTGAATTTTGTGGTGAATGTTGAATGAAATTGAGATAGGAGAAGTGGTGTAGTTGACCGGCACAAGGCTCTGGATCAATGAGCTAGTCCCACCGTAAGTTGGGTCTGTCACTCAGACCCGGCAAAGTAATGGGGAGCTATCGACCCTCAATGGTATTATCCTACCCACGAGTTTGCGCATGTAGCCTTCATTCACTCTCTCTCTCTCTCTCTCTCTCTCTCTCTCTCTCTCTCTCTCTGTTGCACGTGGCGCGCGATCGAACCCTCGCTCTCCTAGTTTCTCTTTGCTAGAGATCAATAGCAGACAAGCTTGTAGTGCTACAATTTACCGTACAAAACGATGATCATCACGCAATGTGATAACGACCACGATCAATCGACATTGACCATCTTAAGAATCAATATAACAAATCAGGGCAAATACCCACAATGTTTGAAAGAATGTTATTATTGACAAAGAAGTGATTGGGAACTTAACTTGTCAGATTAAAATTAAAATTTGTGCAATTTTTAAAATCTTTAATATCAATAATCATTAAAAAAATACATTGTCAAACTTGCGAACAAAAATCAAATCTAATGAACCGACAAATCAACAATAATAAAACTAAATATATAAGAAATAAATTTCACATTTTTAAATTGTTTAATTTTGAAAAATAAATTTGACAATGATTCTAGCCTAGTGATGGTTATAATGCCAATTGAGAGAGAAAAAGCTATCAAGAGCAGAAGATAGAGTCCCAATGGTCAGCAGTTGCCATCAATCAGAAGAGGAGAGAGAGAGAGAGAGAGAGAGAGAGAGAGAGAGAGAGAGAGCGCGTTGGCAGTAGCCTCTCATCGATATCGAGCGCCCGCGGGGTCTGCACACATACAATGCCACAACTCAAGTCCATGTCAGGCCTCTAAACTAAACAACCCACCAACAATGAGTAAGAGATAAACTTAAAATCAACTTTTGCTTTTAAAATTGACTCTGACACTGGTGGAAATGATGGCCAAAGCAAAGTGTGAGTCAGTAGGAAGGGCCGAAAGGAACAATAGGCACCGATGTGGGGGCCATTAGAGTCCCGACCCGCGTCCATTGTGTCTCGCCGTCCCAAACTATCAGCCACAAACCAGAAGTTTTGAAAATTTCAAAAAATCTCACAAATATGTCTCAATCGCAAGCAAAAATTGAAAAATGGTCTCCCCTTTAGAAGTAGAAAGTAACAAATGGCCACTTTCGCGCATCGTTTGAGATTGTGGGGAAGGTCATAGTTGCACTTTGATAATGGTCAATAACACGTATTGACGGGTAAGGCTGGTCAACCCGACAATTTGGCAACACAAACATTAACTAGAAAACGATCATTCTAAAAGCATCAAACTGAAGAGTGAGTTGGTCTTGAATGCTAATCATACAATGAAACATATGGGATTTAAGTAAAGTACCTAAGATAATGTCTAAGACCTTATAATTTACCACCATTAAGAAAATATTATATTACAACGAAAAGAACAAATAATACTAAAGTACACCTTAAAACAATTTATAATATTAAACACTCAATTTCAACATTAATCAAATTATAATATATATAAGTTTTCATTGGTAAGTTTATATTTTTTAAATTCGGAATATTATTTAAAAATTTTTCATTTTTTAAAAATAAATGCGAAGTTAACGAATGGCTTCGCATTTTCTGAAAATAGGTCAGCAAATTGAATTATCACATTACTGTTGTGCGTAAAACTCACCATAGAGAATAGTAATTAATGTTCTCGAGAAGATCGATAATTAGAAACGCGTAATCACGCACAAGTATAGTGTGAGTGAGTTGTTGGAAATGCCCAAAATGACCAATTGTGTGTGTGTCTCCCTTCTCGCCATGGTGCACAATGGAGTGTACACTGGCTACTCGGATCATTGTTTATTTCGATTAGCCACCCACCCACCCATACAAACACGCACACACACACACACACACCAAACTCCAGTGTGATGATCTAAGCAAAAGCTAATAGAAGTGGCAAGCTTGAGAACTGACCATAAATCAAGAGACCAGGACATACACAGGCACACTCAGAAAGAAAGAGAGAGAGAGAGAGAGAGTCTGAAACACAAAAAGAACGAATCGGACAGAGATCTGATTGAGTTGGCATGGCAAGGCTGTAGAGAGAAGGAAAAAGTCGAGTGTTGCAATCTCTCGGTTCTCATTAATTCTTGCAATCCATCGAAAGAATCGAGAATTAGGCATCAAGTAGAAAGAAGAGAAAGTGAGAAATGAATCGGGTGGTTGGTGATTCGATTAGCGCTCCGGGCCCGATGAAGAGTCACTATGACAAGCACAATGCGTTCTCACTCGCTAGACCCGATCAATGCCAGACAGACATAGAATCATAGAAATAGACATCAAGGCATATACACATCAAGGCGTGCCAAATCGATGAATGACACGGAGAGAAATTAATATTCACACCACTGGACAGAGACGACAACGACTACCACAGACCGGATACAATCCAACCCACAACGTGCTGCTCTAATTGCCACAAACGAGCCACTTTGATTTTGCCGATTAACAACATCGTTCCAATTGACATTAATACTCATTCTTCGAATTATAACCAAAGAAACGATTCCGTCAGCAGTAATCAAACGGATGAGCGGGATCATAACAAAATTCATATAAAAATATACATTATTGAATTATTGTCATCTTAGTTGAAAATTATAACAATGATTTTGAGTTAAAATCTTGTCCCACATAAATTAGTATTTGTAAAATATTAAATAAAAATTGAATAAACTAAAATTAAGTTTCTGATTAGTTTTTACTAACAACATTCCCATTAAAGTTTTTTATCTGATTTTCTTTCTAGACTAAATTTGATTGCAATGTGTGCAATTCAACACGATTAATAAAATAGCAAAACCTTTTATCAAAACAAACAGACAATCTGAATAATAATCATAATCACCGAAAAAAACGCAAAACGGATTAGAAGAGAGAGAGAGAGAGAGAGAGAGAGAGAAAGTAAGTGTTGATAGGCATCACCATGATGGTAATCGACGCTAATTGCGCTCATTAGCGAATCCTCTCTTTGTCTGCTTGCGCAGTGTAATGGGACTAGGAGCTGGCACAGCTCGCATCAATAATTTTTTAGATACTCTTCCCTTCTAGCCTTGTTCCAATTCCTCATTAGTTCCGAATGGAATTGGAACAAAAGCTGTGTCGACACACCAGTCGCGCGGGGAGGAGATCAATTCTTAATCACTAAAAGCCTTTTGTTTTGAGGGTATAAAGCAGCACGCGCACGCACCAACGGCTCTAAACAAATATTTCATAAATCATCCCTCTAAGTACTCCCGAATTCAAATACGAGCAAGAAAGAGTGAGAGTGAGAGAGAGAAAGGCAATTAGTCATTTTATGCAATTAGAGAATAAAACTGCACATGTAATTCACTTTCCGTAATCGTAATATTAAAATATTTACAATAAAAACGTTATCTTAAAAAATACAATTTATCATAAAATTTATAAAATAATAAAGATTTTAAAGAAGGTCACATGATGCCAAAGGTCAGTAAAGTCAATTCGCTTTCTGCATGTTCTACTCGAAGGCCAACTCTGCTGTTTAGAATCAAAAAGCGATCCATCACATCGATCCGAAATCGATCACACTAGAGCAATCAATCACAAACCGCCACCACCGATAGCACTCGATGCAAGAAATCAATACCATCTTGAAGGTATCCTTCTCAAGTGAAAACAATCTTTATTATTTTAAACTTTCATTTTTTTGCTTTTTAAAAACTATTTTCCAAAAAAAACTTTTTTCCCAAAAAACCCAGAAAATCTGGGTAGACATGGAAATTGCAAATCTAAATCAGGTTTAAATTGCTAATGCAAAACCATACTTCTTTTTGCGAAAAATACGCTTTCTCTCATCATTTCCCAGTTGCAAATTTTTCCAACAAAAACTTAATTACAATTGGAAACAGTTAGAGAGAGAGAGAGAGAGGCTAAAGGTCAATCGGTTGCCAATTGGAATGGCGTAGTACAACCCAGCCTCTCTCCCACCCATGCACACACCACAGCAGGGTCGAATTAATTAAAGAGTACAAAGACTCAAAGACTCAGACGCAGTCGAACCAGCCGGTACAAATCAAAATTCTAACTCCAGAATTCTAGACCAGTCTCGTTCACTGGATGAATTTTAATGGACATACAAGTGAAAGAACGAAAAATACTAGAACTGGATTCTGTGCTTCAGTGAAAGCTAATTGATACAGAGCAAAAGAAAGAGAGAGAGAGAGAGAGAGAGAGCAGTGTGGCGATTAGAAGTCAAGCCGAAATATGATTGGTATAGAATGGGGGAAGAGAAACTGTCTGGAGCCGTAGTGTTGGTGTTGGCACCAGTTTGAATATATGGAAAGGAAGCCAAATGGAACCGGCACCGAGAGTGAGTGGAATCGGGTCTGGTCGGTTGGTCCATATGGCGCGCACTTACAATGTTCGCACACAGTTCCCCACAATGTGTGTGAGTGCGCCAAACTTTTCCCTTTAAAAACTTCTAATTTCCTTTCTCGAGAAAAAGCACCACAAACTGTGTTCTCTATGCCCTCCACATCTTTTCTCATTCTCTCTCTCACTCTCCACACTTAGAAACCTAAAGTCCATTTATCATTTCGAGAAGCAAAAGAGCAAAGAATCACATTTCTTTGCTACTATTCCATGCAAATGCTTACAAGTAAAACTTGTCATCTTTCTCTCCCCCTGTCTTTGTTCATGCAATTTTTTTTGGTATATAAGTTGAACTGGCTTTTCTTTATCCCAATTACCACTGTTTTCATCATACTTGCAAAATAACAAATTCTTATAAATAATATATTTTTGTAAATATAAAGCCAATACATAGTGAGTGAGGTGAGTTAAAATCCGAAAAAAAGAAAACGATTATGAAAGCTAATGTAATTGAGAATTGCCATGGGAACATCGGATCTACTATAAAAACAACTCTTAACAAAGTTAGAAATGAGAATAAAATTTAAATTGTGAATTATGCGGTACCGTTAGGTTAATTTTTGAGAATTAAATTAAAATGCAGTTTACAAAGAAGTTCCCAAAAAATAATACAATATAAAAATAAAAACAAGATTGAAGAAAACAGAAACAAAAATGTATAATCCGTCTCGTTATAAAGAAACGTAAATATAATGAGTTAGAACCTAAGAAGTAATCAAGAATAATGACTATATGCAAATATGAGTTCGAGTTTCATGTAAGATTCTAATTAAAGCCACAAAAACCGATCAACCTAAAAACAAACGACCAATGTTGCACGAAAAAAAGCAATAAAGCTCCACTAGTTGAAAGTCTCTCTCTCTCTCTCTCCCACTTGTGTTGTTTTGAGAAATACAAGTCAGTTCACAATTATTATAAAAAGACAGTCAAGTTAACATATTTCAAGTATGAGAGAATAAGAGAATAAGAAAGAGATCCAAAAGTAAGTCTGCGTGTGCGTAGCCTGTGAGAACAATGGCAGATGATGCGTAACAGGCATGCAGACCAAGCTTGGTGAGCTATTGTCATTAGTAGTTGGCGTAGCTGCCACAACATTACATACACACAAGTGAGACACTAAGAGGAAGAGGGAGAGAGAGAGAGATACAAAACTTTACCATAACAACCAATGTGTGTGGCAACGACGATCAGCAAGCCAAGTCATGGAACAGAGCCTGAGGTCTCTCTCTCTCTCTCTCTCTCGCAGACTCTAATTGGGCATCACACAAGGGGAGTTTGCAATTCGCAATTAAAATCGATAAAGACAGGAGGTAGTAGCTAGAATAATAATAATAATAATGATAGTATAAAAAGAGAGTACTTGTGGAAAAGGAGAGATGAGTGACAAGTCAATTGAGTGGTGGTGATGAGTGTCAGTGTGTGGGGCACTGTCAATCGAGTTAGTGGACCCCTGAGCAGACCACGTGCCGAGAGTGTGCCGTGCCATAACATGTCTTACCAAATCTAATGGGCCCGAGTTAAGCTATTGCCACACTATGCTACCTAGTAGAGACGTGACACTCGACCCAAGCATGACAATACATTTTCCACTGCCCTTCCAAACGACAACTGGAAGATAGTAAAAGAAACAACTTATAGATCAAATCTAAAGTTTATGCAACAACCAAAAAAATTAATTTTTCTTTTTGTACTTTATCACACTTCTTAACCGAAAATTTTCACTTTACTATAAAGTTTGCATTGCGGAAATAGCTAAACATAAAACAAAATTCTACAATTCATTCTATAAAATAAGTAACAAGTTAAGGTTAAGAAAATTGTTTCTCTACAGAAGCTAAAATGCATAAGTTAATCTTTCTCTCTCTCTCTCACACACACACTCATCCACTTGACTTATTCGACCTTGAGTGAATCAGGCAAGGGAGTAAAGCAGACATACTCAATTCAAACCCGGTTCGTGTGGGAGGTAGTAGTGTTAGGAACAATAATAATAAAATCATTTATTTTCCTGTCGCAACACTGGTTGGAGTGAGCCGGTGGCAGTACCGAAAGACTCTCCAATAGATTAAACGCATGATTGAGTTAGGTGGTCGTACCGAACCACACCAGGGGCTTGTTGACATTGCCGACAAGGCCATAAGTCAATTTCAACTCTACTGCCTCACCAAGTGTCGAGATAAAATACAATTGCAAACTAACACAAACACACACAAGTAAAACCAATTGAAATTAGAAGTACGTGTCAGTTGAACGAAAGAATCAATTGAATAAATCTGAGAAACTGGTGACAACTCAGAAGGTGGTTTTAACCAGAGGAAAACTTATGTTCCACGATTTTTTAACATTATTTTTTAAATATTATTAGAACTAAAGTAATTTTAATCATCAACGTTTATCCAATTTAAATAAAAGTGCATTTAACTAATAATATTAAAAAACACAATAAACATAAGACTCGCTTCTCCCATATGTTCACCAAAGTCTTTTTAATAAAATATGGGTGACATTTATCACACTTTGTAAATCACAAACAAATAGTAGAGAAATACTAGAGAAATCTTTTTCCTAATAATGACAGTTATCAAGTGAAAATGAAGTAGAGAGAAAAAAGAAGATTTCTCTAGAGCTTGAGGGAGCTAGGGCTCGTCATTTATGCAAAGACCAGCAAGTTTGTGTCAAGTTGAAGAAGAGGAAGAGAGTGAAGGGATTTAGAGAACTCTCTCTCTCTCTCTCTCTCTCTCTCTCTATCTCACTCTCTCACTCACTCACTTACTCTGGCACCCATCTATGTCACAAGAGAGTGACACAAAACTGCTGACCAGTGTGAACAGTGGCACCCGGCTTGACAAATGGAAAAGAGGGAACTGGTTCTAATGGAAAGTGAGTAGCCATCTGGGTTCCGCCACACACCGAACTGTCATTTCTGACTGCCCTTACAAGATTCTTTCTTTCTCTCTCTCTCTCTCTCTCACTTATTTCTACCACACATTAAAAATTTCCTTTTTTCAATCTATTCAAATCAGAACAAATCGCCCAGGACAAATTTGTTTAGATTAAAGTGAATATAATCACGAAGGGTAGAAGAACAGTGAAACTTATTTTCAAATGGAAATCCATGCTTGTCCATCCAAAGCAAATGACACACATCATTGAGCGGCAAATCAATTTTATTACCAAGATAGGTCCCAAAACGGGGAAAAGCCACTATAAAACATTCTCGGAAACAGGAAAATTAGTTCAATTATACAAATCATTCAGCAGAATCATTATCATTAGGGTATAATTAAAGAAAATAAATAAGAATAAAATAAAAATCAGATAATTTTGCAAATTGACTTAAAATCAGTTATTTACAAGATTCCACAATAAGTTTGACCAAAAAATGAAAATAGATCCATAGTATTAGTATCATCATCAGGGAATAAATGAAGCGTCAGAGCGACAGTTGCGTTATTTGGTTGAATATGTGAGTTTATTTCAAGTTTGAGATATTTAAATCTCCAAGAGAGCCTGATATGGCAGAAGTGAGTTAGAGAGAATCGATCACAATCTCTTATTTTCTCATCACCATTACACCTCTAAACTATGCAAATCGCTCTCACAGTTGCTCTCACTCTCACACTAGAAGAGATCCATTATGGGAGAAGAGAATGCAAACTATTGCACGCACACAAGAGCACGCGTACCCAAACCAACAACAGTAGTGCAGTACCGGGCAAAAAAAGAGTAAACAAGTGAATAAGTTAGCGAAGTGACATAACGCCAAAGACATTAGCGTTAGCGAGAGACATGGCACCCTCAAATCTGCGTTCTATGACATTAGTCTCGTTCTCTCACTGCGTCTGTGATAAATGACTCATGATCGAACACTGTGCACCCGGATCACTGAACTTCGGCCCCAAAACCTGACCCCTTGCCTGTCCCCATTATAAAGTCATCAGAGCTAAGAGAGAGAGAGAGAGAGAGAGAGAGAGAGAGAGAGAGAGAGAGAGAGAGAGATCAAAAAGCTCTCCTCAAAAGGTCACTGCAAAAACTTTACTTTCTATATCTTTCCTATCCCCCAAAAATAAACATCTCCTCTCTCTCTTCTCTCTCTCTCTCTCTCTCTCTCTCTCTCTCTTTCTCTCTCTCAGAGCTTTTTGATTAATTCTAGATCTAAAATTCAAATTTTTCCAAAACCAGAGTTCCCGAATGAAAGGGGCAATCGAATTGGGTGTACATTTGCTCAGTTTAGCATCATATCGAAACACGTGACCAGTACTGCTCATCTATCATCAATGATATGAAATGAATGAGTGAGTGAGTGAAAGAGAGTGAGAGAGAGAGAGAGAGAGAGAGAGAGAGAGAGAGAGAGATGATGTGGCGCGTGGTTGGCACCAGGCAAACAAGTGAGCGAGAGCCGATTTGCATGCCGGCCGACCGCGACATAGCCCCCGCATCCCGACACAATAGCCGAGACCGAGCCACTCACACTGCTTTACAAGAGAGCATCCGTGGGGAGGCTGTAATTGAATGAGTCAATAACACTCGAGAATCACACTCCGATCAAGCGGGCACGAGTAATGCGATATCCCAAAGAGGTATATCACGGAAATGCACACATTTCAAACACTATTGAGCTCTATTGAAAAAAGAAAGCAAAGTGAGAAAATAAAAACCTAGTCTCTTTAATATAAAAGTAAAAAAACAACTAAAGAGAAAATTGAGTTAAAAACGTGAATTAAGTTGATTACATTGGTGCGCTTCAGGAATTGCTAAATAACCCGTTTGAGGCAAACTGTAAAGTGAGTTTGAGGCAAAGGGCAATTTTATTATAATCCTGCATTTGAATTCCAAGTTAAATTCAGAATGAATGACAATTTTCTAATTTTCAAACATAGGTCTTATAACTCTTTCTTAATATTTCTGCAATTGGTATTTCCAAAACTTAGATATCCACGTTTGACACATTTTCAAAGGGGAAAATCAATTTTTAACTAAACATATTAATGTCGTCTGTCTTGTGAACTGATAAGACGACTTCTAATAATTTAAATCAAAAATACAAGAAAATAATTCCATTAATTAATTAATTAAATACAAAAAGAAATCCATTTGGACAAGTAACACCATCGAAGAAAGCGAAAAGAGAATTCGTCAATGTCACTTTCCCTGCACTCTTTTTCTCCACACATATTTCAAATCGTCAGCGATATTCACAATGAGAGATTAATCTCTCTCTCTCTCTCTCTCTCTCATTCACTTATTCGATTTGTTATAAAATCTTATTAAAGTAAGAAAAAAGTCAAAAGCTACTCTCTATTTCGCAAGCAAGCACTACTGTGGGCTTTCATTAATAACCAGTCACAAAAAGAGCTTTCAAGGGGGTCCAAAGAGCAAGTCTAACATACAGTCACTTACTTCTTTTTCTTCCTCCCTCTTGCTAGAAAAAAAAACTAGCAAAAAAATTCAGTTGAACCCCTCTCGATCCTCGTGTAAACGTTATTAATATTAATGAATTTAAGCATGGAGCTACGGATAAGATCGAAATTTGATTGAGAACAGATCGTTTAGTTGGTAAGTGTACAACGCTTTTGCAAACTTTGTCCTGTGCTAATAGAACACTTTGTTGACTTAAGCCTCTCTTTACTTATCAAATTCTCTTTGCTTAATTAAATGGCACTTGTTTTATCAATTAACGACAAGGTGCCACTTCTCTAATTATTAACGCAACAAAAAAAACTCCACATAAAGCTTCGATCTGGAATAAAAATTAATTAAATTGCAACCAGGAAAAAATCTGGTTCAAATCTAAACTCAGACGTCTCAGATTGTTACGAATAGTTGGAAGAGAAGGAAGGCGAGAAAGATAATATGTGAAACGTGACCAGTGGCCGACACCCTCGTGACATGATCACATTTTGCGGAAACCAATCAAATCACAGACACTTTGCAAACAACGAAAGTGCAAACAAACTGTATTGAAACAGTGTGATTATAATTAGACTAAAATGTAAACAAGATGTATTAACTTTAGTACTAACTCAATTAACCAAGCCCAAATCTCTTCACGCTGGAATGTGTGAAATAGATTCAATACATCTACCAAATAATCATTGTCACTCACTCGGACTTTTAGTCGTCTAATATAATTTATTAGTTTTTTCAATGCCCAAAACAGTCACGTTCCGACTTATACTGATTCCACGTGTGAATAGAAAGAAAGAAAAAGAGAGAGAGAGAGAGAGAAGTAAATCTTTTACTGAATATTTTTAAGTAAAAGTTTTTCTCAGTCGCTTTCTCTCTCAGAATGAGAAGTTTGAAAATTGAATTTCAGACACGGGCGACTCACGCACAAGCCAGTCAGATTAAATTGAATTGAAAGTGAATATGAAGAGTAAAAAATTTGAAAGAACAAATTGGAAAAAAATTTATGAATAAAAATATATCTTCTTGAAAAAAAGTAAATTTGCCCTCATTAAAGATTGAGCACACATGTTTGCCTCAACAAGACAACTACTACTCGACGGGGAAAAAAGATGATGACATTACCCCTTTGCCAGAAAAGTGAGTGATCAAAGTAAAAGTGTCTTGAGAGAAGTGTGTTGCACAGCAAACGTGATACTATGATTACTACTACTACTACTACTGGAGTGATGTCAAGCTAAGGCTCGCGCAATGTGATTGAAGCGAATGAAGCGTTGCGCGTTTGGTGTTAAATTAAAATAGTCTGTCGTCGGGCACACGCACTCATTGCACTCGAGTCACATCATCGCCCAGTGATGATGATGAGGGTGGTGTTGCTGCTGCCACCAGTGGTGATTATTATAATAAATAGAGTTGTCAACGGATTTAATGCCTTCGTGTGAGGCTGAGAATGAGGCACCAAAAGAGATTCGGAGCGATTAAATTGGCTTCGTTACTAGAGACAGTTTGTAGTGTCGCCACCACTCTAAGCCTCGCTCCTACTTCTACACTTTCGCACTCAATCGCACACATCAATCTAGTAGTATGAAAATTGTTGTGAATAAAAAACGAATTTTGTTAGGTTCCTAATAGTTATAACTTAAGAATAAGCTGTGAATAAGAATTGAATTGAATTGAATCGGAGGAAACACAAACAAAAATCGAATTGCAAAAACTCGTTTTTCAACTTTAGTCTTTAGTGTTTACGGTCAATTTTTTATTTATAACACTGAAGTTTAATAAAAAACAAGATCTTGATCGACACATTTGAAACTTTTAATTCTTGAAAATTGCTTCTACTTCTCTCAGATACCAAGAGCAAACTTTTTCTTATTAAAACGTTTGTTATAAAGTGGGTATATTTCTCGCAGTTTCCTCTAGGGTGTGAAATAATAATCAGCTTTTATTCATTCAAAGGCAACTATTTTGCTACAAAATCAATTGATGACCGTCAGATGAAGACAGTCAACAATCAACTGTCAAAGTTGAAAAACTTTTTAAAAATTTAATGAAATGCACGAGAGAAGAGTGAGAGTGAGTGAGAGAGAGAGAGAGAGAGAGAGAGAGAGAAATAGAGAGAGAGAGAGAGAGAGAGAAATGTTGGGATTGAAAGAACAAGGGAACAAAAACTAAAACCCTAATTAGAATGGTACCGTCGTTGGTCCAAGCTTTCATATTCTAAAAATTATATTTCAAAATTCTAAACCTTCAATTTAATTAAAAATTGCAGTTCTTCTAATTAGCTCAAATAAAGGCTAATCAAATTACAACAAAAGAAAGGGAATCAATGAGAAAACCTTGGCGGGCAGTCAAGCAGTGGGTAAGCCGCGGGGCATGTGCCAGTATTACCAACCAAACTTAACAATCGATCCAATGTTATCATCAATTCAATTAAAAGCCATACTGTGTAACAAGCCTAAGAAAAAATTGAAAACATATAATCACTTGGGTTCACTTGTAAAACATGATAAAAAAATAAGTTTAATTAGCTTGCACTTTAGTATATTTGGCCTAATCTCCTAAAATGAGTAACGCTGTGAACATGAAAATGATCAATCTTGTAAATTGTGCGTGTGTGTGTGTGGTCTACGCACTAGAGCAAAATTAATATTTTTTATTAAAATGGATCCCATCCCTCTTGTATGCTTTGTATTCAGGGTTGTGTTATCATTTCAAAAAAAATTAATTGACTTTACACGATGATCCTCCCTTTCTCTCTCTCTCTCTCTCTCTCTCTCTCTCTCTCTTTCTCTTTCACACTTCCCTCCTCAAAGAGCATATAACTAGATAGAAAGAGAAAGAGGGAAATATATCCAACCCAACCAACTTACTCAAATAAAAATGCCATGATGGATAATGGTGGATAGATTGAAATCATGATAAAGCCCCAAAAGCGATTTAGGGTGAGAAAGTGAGTGGAAAATAGAGAGAGAGAGAGAGAGAGATAAACCTAGCACAAAAAATGCCAAATGAGATGGTGGTTGAATCTTGCGGACAGCAGCATTAGTGGGTGAAAGAGAAAGTTAATATTCACAAATATACAAAGATAAACAGAGTAAAAAAACAGAGATGTGGAAAAAATGAGAAATAAACGCAAACAAAAGCAAATCTCGCCAAAAAGTCAACTGCCAGGATGTAACATAACAAACAAAGCAAATCCAACAAGATTTGTTTCAACACTACAGATAGGAGTGACAAAATAAAGTGAGCGATTTGAGCACAAGATAGTACAATTCAGTGAAGCATACTCGAAATGAACTAAATTGACTTTCAACATTGTTGAACTGCTCGACTTGACATCGACGTTCAGTACTACATTTGTTATGATTGGGTATTGGCATGTACAGCAGTGAGTTCTCTAGAAATAATTCCGACCAAAGTCTAGTATCAAATATGACATTTTAAATTTTCAAATCAATCAATTAAATTCAAGTTTCACTGTAACAAAAATACTTAAACTTCTTGGAAACTCATGTTTTCAACTCCACATTATCCCAATTATTCTTTGCCATCTTTGACATGAAGAGCATTCTATTTTCTATGCTATTATAAAGCCTCAAACCGCAAAACACCACTCCTCCCGTCAACATCATAGTAATACACGCGTGCGATTATATGAAGATTAATTGTGCTCAGCAATTGGAACTGACGCTCGGGACGAGGGACAAAGGGTTAAGTCGAACGATCCCGGCACGACGCATCCCAATGATACCGCCAACGCCATAATGACACTCCAGGGAGAGAGAGAGAGAGAGAGAGAGAGAGAGAGAGATAGGGTAGGCCGTGGCGTACACCACTAATGATCAGCATCGATTTGGCATCCGAACGATTTGTGAGCGATTTCCTCCCCCACGTCATCATCTCCTTTCATGTGCCTATTTAAAAACAAAATCCCACACATCGTCACAAACGTTCAAGCGTAATCAAATTACCGACCTCACACACACACGCAACCACAATTATGGATTCAAAAGAAGCAGTGACGGAAAGTAGATCATCACGTTCTCCTAGCCCGTTCTCGTCACATATAAATTTCTATTTCTCCCAAATAATGTGTGAGCATCATTTCAATTCATATTCACAAATTTTCTTCTTTGATTAAATTGTCATTGATTTTTAATTGAATTAACATGTGCAATTGCGATAGATGACCCAACTCTTTGTCAGAAGCAAATTTCAAGACAAAAGAAATTAACCAACAAAACAACAAATTAATTATCAATAAATACAAATTAATTCCACCTAAATTAGTTCAAAAAAATAAAATGACAACTATTTAGAACTACATGAAAATTCAACATATCTTACCAAAAAAAATTATTTTTCTTAAGAAAATTGATCAAATTTAATTTAACAAAACTTACCAGGATTAAATCAAAAGCCACAAATCCACAAATAGTGCTGTGTGATAATCCAATTAGAGACACCCAACTCGTTCATCTCTGGTCAGTTCAACACACGAGTCAAACCACACTAAATCAACACCAAAATAGAAGCACTAAATAAGGATAAAGAAAGTGAGGGGAGAGAACAAGTCTCTAAAGGGAATCATAGAGAGTTTGGTTGGACTGTTTTGGCAAACCAGCACCCTTAGTTAATGCCAACAGCAAGAGTAATCCAATCAAAGACCTGAACAATCCATTGCTGCAATGCCCACCGGAGACTATATTAACCTTGCCGATTGGTGTTGCAGTTGAATTGCTTCAATCGTGTCTCAGTCATTCCACCCGACGGTTTTCACAGCATTGCTCATGTTTTTTTGCTATGAAGAACAACCACAAAACGGCAGAGTCATTAGAACCAATCCAATACATGCATAGCTAGACAATGGCACTTGGGGTAAGCAAAAAACGAGACCAAGTCATCAAAGTTAAATTAGCTTGTTTCCTTTCTGACTGACTGTCTTAATTTGAATCTAAGTAACAAGTACATATGGTTCGAGTTGTGTTGTGCAAAAAAATGAGAGAGAGAGAGAGAGAGAGAGAGAGAGAGAGAGAGAGAGAGAGAGAGAGAGGAATAGAAAAATAGAGAAGGGGAGAAAACAAGAGAGAGGGTACTAACATGTCAAAGTGCCAGAGTCAGTGATCCACGACCTTTCTCTGACAACAACCGTTACTACTCGCATCAAACTTCCGCTTTGAGCGGAAACTTTAAACTAAAAACGCTCACGCTAAGCTAAAATAAAAGAGTAATTGTTTTCTGGAATAGTGGCAAAACCCCACGCAAGAAGAAGAAAAAACAAAAACACTAGAAAAATTTAAAATAATCCAAGGTAGAGTAGTACTAGAGTAGTGACTAAAAGTCACTTTATTCTTCATTATAGAATAATTAAAATTTTATTTTAAAAAACGAATTATAACAATAAAATAAATATAATTTTGCATAAATTTGTCAATTTTAAGTTTATTTGCACACATTTTAAAACCCGATTGGTTTTTTTAAAAAAAGTCTCCACACTCTTTTACTGAATCATTGAACAAAAATATGCATATATTGTTTGGGCCATATAGAAAAATAATCTCATTTAAAAATAATTCATGGAAATATACAAAACAAACAAAAGTCCATATGTTCACTCTTTTGTAAAGTAAAGTGACAGCATTTGAAAATGACAGACAGACAGATAGTGGGACAAAACGTGAGTTTATTGCGTAAGCGACCAAGAAGGCTTTTTGAAATCGTTGAAATACAACAAGACTACTTCAAATTTCTATTATTAAGCAATTCTTTTCCCAACTCATCTAAAAATGCTAGCAATTTATAGCAACGAAAAAATAAGAAAAAAATGAAACAAGAAGAAATTACGATCACCATAGTATTTTCAAATGAATTATTGTGGTAATGTGAGACGACAAAGGTTATTGTGAGTTTAATTGCCAAAACCGGTGATAATTAACGCGACAGAAACCAAAGGTAAAGTTCTCATGATTCCAAATGGCACTTTAACATGCAAAGGAAAACGCGCAATGCTTAATGAGAAGTTAATCGATCAAGTTTTAAGTTTTCAAATATATTCGGCAATACTAGAAAAGTAAAACACTACAATGCAGAAACAAGAAAAAATGGAAACGCATGCTTTGAGCAAATAAACCTCGGGGTTGAGAAGATCCCGCAAAGTAATCAAGATGATTGATGTTGCTACTGTGGCTTTTCAAATATTTTACTGCTAGTGTAGTCATTACTGTCATAACCAATTGTAGAGAAGTCAACTAAATCAAACATTTAAATTATTTTCTATGTAAAACAACTTAAAATTAAATAATCTATAATTAACAAAATATTTTAAAAATATTATATTAAGATAGGTACTAATCAACTATAGATGCAATTTCAATATAGATGGGCTTTATCTATTTTCACAATTTTACTCAGAATCAGTACTTAATTAAAATTTTTACAAGAGGGCCGGCGTTAAAGCGCCGTCTGTCTTTTATAAAAAACGGCGGTAAAGCCGCCGAGTTCAAACTCGAGTTATAATAATTCGAAAGGTTATACAACAAAAATCGAATCAAATCGAGTGAGAATTTCGAATTAAATTTAATGAGAATTCGAAGAGTTATGTACAAAATTCGAATTGAATTGGAATAAAATTCAAATCATAACACACAATTTGAATTGGTTAAGAATTCGAATTACAACAACGAAAGTTAGATTCGAATGGGTTAAGCAAAGTAGAAGTAGCGTAACTTTTACAGTGCAAACATGTTGGGAAACGAAAAATTTGACTGAAAACGACGACGACGAACACCAAAGTCTATCACGAATTAATATAGAGTAGATAGAATAGATCTCAAGATTAGCAGAAAGCGTGCAATTTTTAGCAGTAAGACAACAGATTTGTTAAGCAACTGTTTGGTTAACTGAGAAACTTTAACTTTTTCATATAAATATATATTATATTCATTGAATGATGTTCATCAAACATCAAAAACATGGTCACGAGACATATGTGATATTGTTCGATTGTGGGCCAAATCGATCTTTACAAAACACCGTTTGAGATGCAGGATCGATTGGTGGAAGTTCGATCAGATGGCACGAGGCAAGCACACCGAGGTCCAGTGTGCAACCCAACACTATGCGCACAGTACATGAACAGCGCACATAAAACTATTGCAACAA
>DVQH01000580.1:0-21349 GCA_018231625.1 Papilio phestus | reverse complement strand
TTGGGAAAAGTGCCTTTAGAAATGTTTCTCCCCAGACACTGTTCTATCTAACCCTAAAGTTTCATCCAAATCGGTGATGTGGGCCAAAATTATGTTAGATACGGTATTGTTCTTTCCTAGTGAGAAAAGTTTCTCGTGGGCTAAGCGGTGTGGGCAAACAGGGCAGTGGGAAAATGTCCCTGGAAAATTGTCCGGAATTCAGAATTCATGCTAATTAAATAAACTAGCCAAGTAATGTTACAAAGAATTGCTAAGGTGATATGAAGAGTGTTGCAATTAGTGATTGAATTGATGCACTCGTAGTATATAAGTGAAATTAGATAAATAAAGAAGAAGTGCTCGCGGCTAGGCAAGTGCTCTCACTTTCGGTGGCGCCCGTCGGGCAGCGGCGGTGTTCGGGCGGACGATCGGTTGGACTGGCGAGCAGTGGGTCGGGGTCGATCGGTCCTGGGGCGCTGTGCGCGCTGTCATCAATGCGCCGCCAGCAATGCGAGCGCGGATGTCGCCTAGGTTGAGGCGTCGCGCTCTGCTGTGCTACTGCTCCATTGCTCCGAGCGCTGCTCTGCTGCTGGGCAAGCCGACCACTGTGCTCGGTTCGGTTTGACTCCGCTTTGTTTGTGTCCGCCTTGTTCTCATGTTCCGTCATATTATCCATTATTATCTGGTCATCTTTGCGAGTCTTGATTCCTAGCGATCTCTTTGCTCCTGGAAATCATCCAGGAGTTAACTCATCTAGTCATTTTCCGGCAACCACCTGATAGGTTTCTTATTCTGGTCAAAATAGTCTTATATTTATCACCTTTTTCGTGGTGATACCAAAATAACACATGATGGCAGATCAACTGTCAAAAAAGCGCAGCCGTGAGTCTGATGATAGTGAAGAAAAGCCTTTAAAGCTTCTGAAACAGTCGGAAGATCTTGATGAAGAGGAAGAGGACGAAGAAGATGATGTTAGTTTGGATACTAGTGACATCGAGGAGCCTAGCTTGAATCTTGCCAGTGACTTAATGACATCTCAACTAATGGCATTTAACTCTACTTTGATGTTGAATAAAAACTTGTTACTTTCCAACATGGCTCAAACACTCATGTTGCAGTCTTCAATGATGGTAACGGAATCTACTTAGACAGTTGTATTAACCAAAGACCACCAGAAACACTTGTTTCATGCATGCACATTATTAACTGATCAATCATTACTTGAATAGGGTGGCGGTGTCGACGACACAGCAAGTTTGTTCTCGCCGGACCATCCAAGCAGTGTCATACGGAAGGGCCTCGTCAATGGCAACGGAATCAAGTCACGCAATTCTGATGGTCACAAGGACATGATCATTTCGGGTCTCACTTCACCTGCCGATGTATTTTGTTCAGTACCTGGAAGGTTATCACTGCTCAGCTCAACATCGAAATATAAAGTGACTGTGGGAGAGGTGCAGCGTCGTCTATCACCACCCGAGTGTCTCAATGCATCCCTCTTGGGAGGTGTTCTTAGAAGGTTGCTTCTTTTTATTACAATCGGTGTATTTAATGTATTCACCTTTCACTGTCATTACTGCAGAGCAAAGTCCAAAAATGGAGGCAAATCTTTGAGGGAAAAATTGGAAAAGATTGGTCTGAATCTACCTGCCGGTAGAAGGAAAGCTGCCAATGTAACTCTCCTCACATCTCTTGTCGAGGGTAAGCTAATTAACTGATTGATTCTTTTGTCTTATCTTTAATTATACAAAATTTAACAGGTGAAGCTATACACTTGGCCCGTGACTTTGGTTATGTGTGTGAAACGGAATTTCCAGCTCGTCAAATGGCCGAGTATCTAAGTCGAAATCATACAGAGCCATCTGAAATATATCGACGTAAAGAATTGGTTCTATCGACCAAGTAAGATTTTTCACTTTTTTCAATATTAAAATGACTATATGCTAAATATAAATGTATATGTTTTTAGACAAATGTTGAAAGAGTTTATCGACCTTCTCAATCAAGACAGATCACCACTTTGCAACACTCGCCCACAACCCATTTTGGATTCTAGTATACAACGAAATTTAACACATTTTTCTCTAATTACTCATGGCTTTGGAAGTCCTGCCATTGTAGCAGCTCTTACTTCGGTTCAGAATTTTTTGACTGAATCACTGAAATACCTCGAAAAACAACTGACCACTTATCAAAATGCCACCGGACATATGTCTAACTCATCTGGCCTCATTGAGCCCAAGAAGGAGATTGAGTTAGTCAACAAAAAATAATATTACTCATTCATTATGTCATATTTTGTACAATTCTAAGCCAATTTCATAGACTTGTAAGTAATTTCATCTTTATTGCGGCGCTTTATCATTATAATTTTTTTTGTACTTAAACCTTGCTCTTAGTGGCCAAACTATATTTTTTATTAGTTTATTTATTCATTTGATTTTTTTTGAAAAATTGTAGACAACAAATACACCAGTTGTGTATCTATGTATGAGATTGTGATTTTGTTTGTTTATTTTTTTGTATTATAGCTTCATAACATATATTACACTTTTTTTGCAATAGAAGTGCAAACTTTTTTTCTGTTTTTTTTGTTATATATTTTTCTATATTTATTAAAATACGCAAAATATACAAAATTAAAATGAAGACAATTGAAGAGTGCTTGCGTTTGTTTGTAGGGTTGATGAGGCACATTTTGTGTTGTTCACTCGACGGTTGTGGAGGTTCCGCAAGTAGATCAGTGTCACTAAAACGATCAGTACCTACAAACATAGGGCAGAATCTTTTAATGTTTTTTTATTAAACGAATAGCCTACTGAAAAGTCTAACCTGAAAGAACACAAAAGAGAATGCATATTTAAGCATGGTACGGCGTCTTTGTTTGATCCACGTGGCTATTTTTAGTTTGCATCCAACCTGGGATAAATAAATATTAATAAAATTTTAAATCTTTAATAAATTATAGTTCCTTTTCCACTCTTACTGAGTTCAAATTAACTTACCCTATAAGGATTACTTGAAACTTTTGCATAGCAGCTGCTATCAATTGGATCTAATTTGGATCCAAACTCACTAAGTCCGGTCAGACCGCAACAGTGGAACTGAAATTTAAATACACACCAACAACCGTGAGAACTAATGTGCAAATCTTGCAGTTGCGCAATTTGTTTTGTCAAAGTAAAACCTTTTCTTGCAGGTAGTGTCGAGTGTTCGCGTTGGCCTCGTTCCAAATTTGCTCGGCAAAGTCGGATACTTCAACATTTGCCATCTTCAAAGAAACAAACACTCCGAACTCCAGGGAAATAATCATCACCATTATAAATAAAAGCTACAATAGAATGATTTATATAAATAATAATTGGAGCATAACAATAAATTAATGTTACCATCTTGAGCAGAAATTTCTGCTTCCAACAAATGCCGAACAGTCCAATTGAACCTTTAGCAGAATAAAGCAAGCCTGACAAGAGCTGCAAAAAGGTCTCATTAAGCACTGAGTTATTGTAGTTGAAAGAGTTTTGCAAATTACCAATACTCCGGTGAGAGATAATTGAAAATGTCCTATCCCCTTAAAAGTCCAGATAGAGTGCACTATAACAATGGTGCCTATAAGCTGGAAAATGAGGCATAGTTGAGATGATGTAAGATTGGGTGAAAAACCTACCAGGTATATCAAACATGCTAGGCCTATTACTACGCGAGCAAGTAGGCCAAAAATGAACATGATCAGGGGCAAAAAAATCGGTGAACGTCATCAACACTAAACTGAGAGAGATCGGTGAATGCGAATGTCGTCATGCGTCAGGTCTGCAAGCGTGTCTTGAAAATACAACAGGAAATTCAAACTTACCACCATCCTGGACTGTCATGCATGACCAATTTGAGAGTATGCATTGCACTTCTTGTCAATGCTTCGGATTACAATCCTTGGTTGGCATTTTATTTTGTGGATATGGATATATATAGATCATCAATATGCATATACAGTAAAATATAATATACAACAATATTAAATAAAATAATAATAATAGTAATAACCAATTAAAAAACAAACACTACTGTTAGGTAAAGAGGAGAGAAGAAATCAGTCACACTTAACCCAGTCACGATCATCATCACTAGAGTTCTTGCTGTCTGGCACGCCCACCACCCCACTCGATCCATCCATCTTCTCCCACTCATCGGTAGTGGAAGGTGAGATGCTCTTTGAGCCTTCATGACTGCCCGCTTGTTCATGCAAATAGGTGACATCAGTTGAATATTCGTGTCCATCTTCTTCGTTTACCGTTTCACTATCGGAATTAAGAATTTTTCTCTTTTGTTCTTCTCTTAATTGGTGTACCTTGAAGTAATAACGGTGCCAAAAATCCGATTCAGATAAAGTCCGAGGAACAAGATCATCGTGAAACTTTTTGATTTCCGGAATGTTTTCCAAAAGATGTTCCATTTGTTTTTGGTAGTTCATCAGATTAAACTTAGTCAACCAGGAATCAAAGTCTTCAGGAGGTCCCGCGGGCTCTCGGCAATAAGTGTCAGCATCGATTTGTAATTGATGTAACATCTCTTTCCAATTTGGAATTTGTATAATCTGGTTGTCTTTGATCACACATGGTTCATCATATAGTTCTTCGGGAGAAAAGGAACGAGTAGTGAAAATTGAATCCACTAATGTGCCCTTAACCATGTCAATTGTCGATTTGGCGCGGTCAGCAATGATATCAGTCCACGAATTGAAAGCGTCCAAGTTAAACACAAGTCCATCCTCGCCTTCGGTGGTTACATCAGTAGACTTTTCTTCAGTAGTCTCTTCCTCTTTCGTCTCGGTAATAATCGGCTGCTCACCACCTTCCAATTCATCAGATCCCAAACTTCCGATTTCGTTGACAGTATTGCCTATTTCGGTCAAAGTACTCTTCACTAATGAAGCAGTCGAGTAACAAATGTTCTTTGTGTCATTGTGAACAATGTCTTTGAATTCACTCAAATCACGCTTGATAGATTCTAGGGTGGTCTTTTTAATCAAACAAAAATAATTCAAGTTGCAAATCTATAACGACAATGCAAATCACAAACCTTGCTAACACTTTCTTTAGCGGATTGAACAAAACTCGAAAACCAGCCAAGCGAAGACGATGGCTCTTCAGAAGTTGATGGACTTCACAATTAATATATAACGTTGTGTCAATTGTTATGTGAATATCATTTACCAATACTTACGCTTGTTCCGTAGAATCTGAATTGGAAGGCTCGGGTGTTGACATGATTGAGGTAAATGAAGAATCACATAGCCAAATCCAGTGTAAACATTGAGCTCAGGCTGCACAGCACAGACCATAACACAAATACACACACAAATCGTGACTTGGCCACTACACTGCAGTCAAGGCTAATACGCAATTAGGCTTGACAATCTGTGAACTAGATGGCGCTCTTTTTAATTCAAGCATCATTAATGTTGAGTTTAAGTTGATACCACCATGCTTACTGCTTGTAATCCGCCTTACCCATTCTATCGGTTCATGTGACCCACGCCAGTGCATATATATGCATTTCCGTCGGACTTTGAAAGTAACATATATATGTAGCATCCATCATATACTTCAGTTTCTCATTTAGTTACAAGATATATTTATGTAATGTAAAGTTATCTAATTCTAAATAAAACAAATAAATTAACTGGACCGTGAAAATGTCATAATCACATGTGATATTTTTTTGTCTATTATGACGATTTAGTATAAAAACATTGGGTTTTGTAATAAATCATGTGACTTAAAATTGGAAATTTTCATGACCCCCTCTAGTCTATGTGATTTTTGTTACCGAAAAAAACACTGTTCAATTGAATATGAGAGAATTTAAAACCCCCAATCCCCCTCGGCGAGTCACATAACTCATGGCTTGTTATTGTCACAATAAAATGTACCCTCTGGAGTGAGATTGAACCAGGCATGGTGAAAAGTGGTGGTGAAAGTTGAGTGGAGATGATATGGAGAGAGATAGTGATAGTGGCGCCGCATGGCATAGCAACAAGTGTTTCGGTGTGTCGGCATGTGCACACCACCACGGTGTGTCTCACTGGAGTGCTTGCGAAACGTAGGGCGCGCATTCCTGTGTGCGGCAAGTTCGGGGTAGCACACGGCATGCTCCATGCTGCTCTTCCTCACACTTTCCGCTCACCGGCTTTTCCACTTGATCTGATTGCTTCGGTTCGTTGTCGTAGCTAACCCTTCAAGTTGTTGGCTCTTTGGCTGCTTCACTGCTTTGAAACCCGAGTAAAAGAGAAGAAGGTGCCAGACTCGGGTTTAGTATGGAATCGGCTTTTCTAGTGCTCAAAGATGGGCCAACATTTGTTGGTACCCCCTTTGGGTATCGAGACAAACCTGTGTCGGGCGAAATTGGTATGTCTCTGGTTTTGTTGAATTTTACATACTTAGATTAATGTTGTTTTGCTTTGACTAAATTTCTTCAAATAGTATTTCAAACAGGAATGGTTGGTTATGTTGAATCATTGACTGATCCTTCCTACCACAAGCAAATACTGGTTTTTACTTATCCTTTGGTTGGCAACTATGGTGTTACTGAGGATACAAATCCCGCAATTGATGAATATGGCTTGCCTCTTTACTTTGAATCACAAAAGATCTGGCCAGTTGCTTTTGTTGTGAGCGAGCTTTCCGAACATTACAGCCACTGGAATGCGAAACAATCTCTTGACCAATATCTCTCTAAGCATCAGGTTGCTGGAATTCAGGGAATTGATACGCGCGAGTTAACCAAGTATCTGCGTGACAAAGGAAGTACTCTTGCTAAGATTGTTTTCAAAAAATCTGAAATAGAAACAATACCATTTTCCGATCCAAATGTAATCAATTTAGTTGAGGATGTTTCAATCAAGGATTCGAAGGTGTATAATCCGGGTGGATCTTTCAAGATTGTTGCTGTTGACTGTGGCATGAAGTATAACCAAATACGGTGCATGGTGAAGAGAGGCGCTCAAGTTGAAGTGGTGCCTTGGAATTGTGATTTGACCACGAAGACATTTGATGGTCTCTTCATCAGCAATGGTCCCGGTGATCCGACTTATTGTGACAAAACAGTGGCAGCTGTCAGCCATTTGATTCAGAACAGCGACAAACCTATCTTTGGCATCTGTCTTGGTCATCAAATTCTCTCGCAAGCTGCTGGTGCTAAGACCCAAAAGATGCGGTTTGGCAATCGTGGCCATAATCAACCGGTTACTTTTTGTGACACTATCAAGTGTTGTATCACATCGCAAAATCATGGTTATGAGGTAAAAGTAGATAGTTTGGGAAGCGATTGGTTACCTCTGTTTACCAATGAAAACGACAAAACCAACGAGGGCATTGCTCACCGCTCCAAGCCATTCTTTAGTGTTCAATTCCACCCAGAGCACACTGCTGGCCCCGAAGATATGGAATTTCTATTCGATATTTTTATTGAATCTATTAAATCTAATCAGGATCGTCTTGAAGGTAAAAACAATGTATCGATCAAGGAGCGAATCGAGTCGCATTTCAACGAAAAATGTGAAATATTGCCATTTTCAAAAGAAAAAAACAAAGAAAATTACCCCAAAAAGGTCTTGATTCTTGGCTCTGGCGGTTTGTCTATTGGCCAAGCTGGTGAGTTTGATTATTCTGGCTCTCAAGCAATTAAGGCATTAAAAGAAGAAAAGATACAAACTATCTTGATCAATCCAAACATCGCCACTGTACAAACTAATCCGGGAATGGCAGATAAAGTATACTTTTTGCCTATTACAAGCGAATACGTTACAGAAGTTATTAAGAATGAACGTCCAGATGGCATATTTCTAATGTTTGGTGGACAGACTGCTCTCAATTGTGGCATTGAACTCGAGACAAGTGGAATTTTGGCCCAATATGATGTCAAGGTTCTGGGTACTCCAATTCAATCGATCATTGACTCGGAAGATAGAAAGGTATTTGCAGAAAAGGTGGCTCAAGTTGGTGGAGAAGTAGCTCCAAATGAAGCAGTTTTCTCAGTAGAGGAAGCCTTGGAGAAAGCCGAACGACTCGGTTACCCCATTCTCATCCGTTCTGCTTATGCACTTGGTGGCATGGGTTCTGGCTTTGCTAATAACTCAGAAGAACTAACTGAATTGGTCAAGCAGGCTCTCGTACACTCATCTCAAGTCTTGATGGACAAGAGTCTCAAAGGTTGGAAAGAAGTGGAGTATGAGGTGGTTCGTGACGCCTACAACAACTGCATCACGGTTTGCAACATGGAAAACTTGGACCCACTTGGAATCCATACCGGCGAATCGATAGTTGTTGCGCCTAGTCAAACCTTGACCAATAGCGAGTACAATAAGCTTCGTACGATGGCAATCAAGGTTGTGCAGCACTTGGGAGTTGTGGGCGAGTGCAACATTCAGTATGCACTGAATCCCAATTCTGAGGAATTCTACATCATTGAAGTGAATGCTCGTTTGTCTCGTAGTTCAGCTCTTGCAAGCAAAGCCACTGGATACCCTCTAGCATACATTGCTGCTAAACTAGCACTCAACATTCCACTGCCTGTTTTGAATAACAGTGTCACTTCTGACGACACTACTAGCACCACTGCTTGCTTCGAGCCTAGTCTCGACTATTGTGTTGTCAAAATTCCTCGATGGGATTTAGGTATTCTTTCATTGATATGCTTGCTTTTTATTCTAACAATTTAATTTTTTAAACTAGGAAAATTCACTAATGTCAGTCACTTGATTGGAAGCTCAATGAAAAGCGTTGGAGAAGTTATGGTAAGGATAAATATGCTTAACTGTCATTTTTTACATTAAAAACATTTCTAGGGCATTGGTAGGACTTTTGAAGAAGCGTTTCAAAAGGCTTTACGAATGGTAGACGAAAGCGTTTTGGGTTTTGACTCTCGTCTCAAGAAAGCGACCAAGCAAGAACTTGAATTTCCGACTGACAAGCGAATTTTCGCATTGGCTGCGGCACTAGAAGACAGATGGGATATCGAAGAGTTGTACCAGTTGACTAAAATTGACCCATGGTTTCTTTACAAACTCAAAGGAATTGTCGATTTTCAAGTCTATCTCCGAACACTGAAGCGAGGCTTTTCAACTGAGGATTTAAAGAAAGCCAAAAAGCTTGGTTTTTCCGACAAATTCTTTGCTGATTGTGTGGAGAGCAGTGAACTGGTGATTCGCAATGAAAGGATTAAGCACAACATTCGACCATTTGTCAAGAAGGTGGATACAGTATCGGCAGAGTGGCCAGCTTCTACCAACTACCTCTACTTGACCTACAACGCTACCCAGTCAGACTTGGAGACCAAGGGAGGCGTTATGGTCCTAGGCAGTGGGGTCTATCGCATTGGCTCTTCCGTTGAGTTCGACTGTTGCGCAGTAGGCTGTGTGCAGGAACTGCGAAAGGTTCGCTTCATCTTCTCAACTCATTCATTGTTCATCACTGGTGTTGTTTTTTTCAGATGAACAAAACAACCATCATGGTGAACTGCAACCCGGAAACTGTCAGTACTGACTATGACATGTGCAACAAGTTGTATTTTGATGAGATTTCTTTCGAGGTAATGATTTTTTAAAAACCTGAATTCTCCTTGTATACTTACTGAGTTTTTCAAGAACGTTATGGAAATCTACGAGCTAGAGGAACCGGAAGGAATTATCTTGTGTATGGGCGGCCAATCGCCGAACAATATTGCAATGGATCTTTTCCGACAAAAGGCCATTATTTTGGGGACTTCACCAGAATCGATTGATGGTGCCGAAAATCGTTTCAAGTTTTCTCGTCTCATGGATGAAGTTGGAATTTTGCAGCCACAGTGGAAAGAATTGACTGATGTTGAACAAGCCAAAAAGTTTTGTCTTGAAGTTGGCTATCCATGCGTAATTCGTCCCTCCTATGTACTTTCCGGCGCAGCTATGAATGTGGCACATTCTGAGAGGAATTTAGGTACAATTCTATTTTAATTTGTAACTTGTTAATAGTAACTTTTTGTTTCATCAGAGGATTATTTGAGTGAAGCTGCTGCTGTAAGCAAAGAATACCCAGTTGTGATATCAAAATTTATCAAGGAAGCCAAAGAGATTGACGTGGACGCTGTGGCACAGGAAGGAAATCTGATTGCGATGGCAGTCTCGGAGCATGTGGAGAATGCTGGGGTTCACTCGGGAGATGCTACTCTAGTCACACCTCCACAAGATTTGAATCAAGAGACTTTGTCTAAGATTAACATTATTTGTGAGAAAATTAGCAAAGCTCTTCAAGTGAATGGTCCGTTCAACTTGCAGTTGATTGCTAAAGACAACGAGTTAAAAGTGATTGAGTGCAATTTACGAATTTCTCGTTCCTTTCCATTTGTGTCGAAGACTTTGAACCTAGATCTGGTTGCACTAGCAACTCGAGTTATAATGGGCATCAAGGAGGCACCAGTAGATGGGTTGGCAAGACCGCACAACCTGACCGAGGTGAACCTCATTGATCAGCACGAATCCAACGAGAAGAACAGACGACGTGTTGGAGTCAAGGTGCCTCAGTTCTCTTTCTCTCGACTCAGTGGAGCTGATGTCACTCTTGGTATTGAGATGGCTAGCACTGGTGAGGTTGCCTGTTTCGGTCGTAACCGCTTGGAAGCTTATTTCAAAGCCATGATGAGCTCCGGATTTCGTATTCCAAAACAGCGAATTGCTCTACTCTCAATTGGTACCCACAAACACAAAGTTGAATTTCTTCATTACATACGTCTTTTGCACAACAAGTTACAATACAAGCTTTACGCTACACTTGGTACTGCAGACTTTTGTAATGAGAATGGTATTCCGGTGGAAGCGGTTTTTCTGCCATTCCTTGAAGACCACATTCCCAATCAGAAGAAGATAAATCAACTTGCCCAATACTTATCACAGAAGGAGATCGAACTGGTGATCAATCTGCCAATGCGTGCCACGGGTGGTCGACGAGTTTCCACTCTTGGCTATCATTACCGACGTTTTGCTGTTGATTACGCTATTCCTCTCATTACTGATGTGAAATGTGCCAAAATGCTGGTGGACGCACTATATTTCTATGATGGCAAAGCACCACCTCTCGATTCACGCTATGACTGCCTCACCGCTCGCAAAATACTCCGAATTCCAGGGTTGATCGATGTACATGTTCACCTTCGGGAACCTGGAGCGAGTCACAAGGAAGACTTTAGCTCAGGTACAGCAGCAGCTTTGGCGGGTGGAATCACCATTGTTGGTGTGGTAAGATGGTTTGCTACAATTGTTAGCTTTGACTTAATTATCGATTTCCGATTAGATGCCTAATACTTCACCGCCCATCACCAACGAAGACACATTTAAGAAAGAACTTGATCTTGCCAGAGATAAAGCAAGATGTGATTATGGTTTATTCTTGGCCGCAACTAAGGACAATGCGGAAGAATTGGCCCAGATAACCAAGAGTACTCGGGTTCTTGGCATCAAGATGTATTTGAATAACACATTTGGACAGATGTGCATGCCTTCCATGACTGACTGGATGGCTCATTTCGAGAAGGTACCCAAGAACGTTCCAATTTGTGTGCATGCAGAACAACAAACTACAGCAGCAATTATCCTAATGGCTCACATCTATGATCGACATGTTCACATCTGCCATGTAGCCCGTGAAGAGGAGATAATGGTGATCAAGAAGGCCAAAGAAAGAGGAATCAATGTCACCTGTGAGGTGGCACCTCATCATCTCTTCTTGTGCCAAGATGATGTCTCAGTAATAGGTGATAAGCGTGCGCAGGTGAAACCCAATCTCTGCACCAGTCGTGACCGACAAGCTTTGTGGGATAACTTGCATGTGATCGATGTGTTCGCCACTGATCACGCTCCTCATTTGGTGTCCGAGAAAGACTCGGATAACGCACCACCGGGTTACCCTGGTCTGGAAACCATGCTACCTCTGCTTTTGACCGCTGTCAAGGAAGGAAAACTCCAGATGGATGATCTACTCAACAAGTTATACTATAATCCGCAAAGGATTTTCAATCTTCCAGAACAACTTGACACCTATATTGAGGTGGATCTTGATGAAGAATGGACAATTCCTAGCGAGATGCCTTTCACCAAATCTAAGTGGACACCATTTACTGGGCGAAAAGTGTATGGTCGTGTCAGACGTGTTGTCATTCGCAAAGAAGTGGCTTTTGTCGACGGTTCTGTTCTTTTCAAGCCTGGAAAGGGCAAAAACATCTTTGACACTGCCATACCTACTCCATATCCCTCGGTCAGTGGTGGAAAGATTGATGTACCAGCTCTGACACAGCAAATGGATGTTTCGAATGAGTCCTCTCAGATCTTGAAAGAGGCCTACCACCCATTCTATGAATTGCTCAATGAACCCGACATTTTCCAAGTGGGTGATTTGCTTCAAACTAGCAAACCTTCGCATGGACTTTCTGGTAAAAACATACTTTCAGTTGAGAATTTTCACCGAGAACAATTACACGAGCTATTTAACTTGGCTCATAAATTCCGTATGTGTGTTGCCAAGGGAAAACCTTTGGATCGTGGAGACGAGCAAGTTGCGCTCGACAGTATTCTCAAGGGCAAGATCATGGCTTCTATCTTTTACGAAGCGAGCACTCGTACTTGTTGCTCATTTGCTTCTGCCATGCTACGACTCGGCGGAAATGTCATCTACATGAACGATGAGACGTCATCAGTAAAAAAAGGAGAAACATTGGAGGATTCGGTGACGATTATGGCCAGTTACTCGGATCTGGTTGTCTTACGCCACCCGCAAAAGGATGCTATTGAGAGAGCATCGAAAGTGTGTCTCAAACCCATTATTAACGCTGGTAATGGGGTTGGTGAGCATCCCACACAAGCCTTACTGGATGTGTTCACCATTCGCGAGGAGATTGGAACTGTCAACAACTTGGTGGTAAGTTGTTTCTTTAGTTAATCATAAAACAATTTGTCAAGCCACGCTCTTCTAGGTAACCCTGTGTGGAGATTTGGCCAATGGCAGAACTGTGCACTCATTAGCCCGCATGTTGACCCATTACAACATCACTTGCCTCAACTATGTGTCCCCGCCACAATTGAGAATGCCCGAGGAAGTGAAAGAGTACGTCTCTTCCAAAGGCATCAAGCAACGAGAGCATACCTCACTTGAAGAAGTTCTTCCTCAAACCGATGTCATCTACATGACTCGCATCCAGCGCGAGAGGTTCTCCAGCATGGAAGAATACCAAAAATGTTGCGGTCTCTATGTGATTACGCCTAAGCTTATGACAAAAGCCAAAAAGAAGATGATTGTGATGCATCCACTTCCTCGTCTTAACGAGATATCGTAAATTATCAAAGTTTTATTGTTAAAATTCATCTACTAATGCGGTAACTTTACAGGCCCGATTTCGACAATGATCCACGTGCGGCATACTTTCGACAAGCTGAATGCGGAATGTACGTCCGAATGGCCTTGCTGGCTATGGTTCTTGGCAGGTGCTAGTTGCATCATCAACTGATAAAGGATATTTTGGTACCATACAAATTTTCAAAATATTTTTCGTACATTTCACAATTTTCCCCTTAAATTTAAATATATAATAATAAAATAATTATTAAAATTTATATAAATATCAAACTTACCTTTGGCAAATTCACATGAGTTTCTTAATTTTAGATTTCGAAGTTGAAAAAATTTATAAACTTGATGGAAAATCTTCATATCTTTGCAGTTGTAAGCTGCTTCGAGAAACTTGCGAGCTGAAACGCTATAAATGTCGAGTTTAGATTCGATAAATTGCAGGGCTCGAATGACTTGATTCTGAGAAAGAAGAACTTCGACAATTTCCTCATCTGCAATTTGGATGCGTTTCAACATGTCGAGGCCCAGCTGAATGGCGTATGGATACTGGTGATGCAACGACAGCAGCAGACATGCCAGCGGTTTCGAGTCAGCAAACACGTGATATTGCAAAAATTGGTGCATTTGGTAATAATTTTGCGTTTTTATCAAGTAATTAATTAAAAACTCATAAACAAAATATTGCACTGGAATTTGGTGCGTTACCAGAGAATTAATGTACTCGAATATGATGGCGATTCCGAGATCATTTTCAATCTGATTATAATAAAAAAAGATTGAATCATACACGAAACCACCTAAACAGTGAACTGGTGACTTACATGATCTTCTTCAAAGAACTCGAAAAAATGACTTAAAATATCCCGTTGATCAATGGTAACCAACACCTTGTGCTTAAGATAGTCAAAATTGTCCTGTAAATTCGTTTTTACAGCTTCGAATTCAGATTCTTTGTAAGCAAGATTTAGTTTGTTAAATATCAACGATAAGTTGCCGATAGGATTTTGATTATATTTGTTGCTCATGCTGACAACATTGCGACAAACTTTCAAAATGATTGGTTTTGAATTTTTCCTCAAAATTAGAAAATCTATCAAAATTGGAACATTTTTTATAATCTCAAAAACGGAATCAAGATTAAGCTGAAGAAGCCAGAGACAACCATATTTAACGTCAATAATAATGTTTGGCTGGAACAAAACCCAATTTGGAGAATCTTCAAACAATTGAAAATTAGAACAATTATTATAATACATCACAATTAAAGTTATAAATCAACTTACATAAATCGTAATCTATCAAATCGTTGATTTTGTAGGGTTTAATAACACATTTCGACATGATGGGAACGTGATACTTAACGTTGCCAGAGATCTCGCTTGGACAGAGATTAATATCGAACACCAGCGAGCTTTTTGAGGTTTGGTGGTGAACAATAATCAAATCGTCAACGATGTTAATTGCAAATCGACCCGATAAATTGGTAAACAAAACATCAGTTTTCTGTGGAGCCACATCTTTCCTAAATTGAAAATTATTTCGGTCAAATTCTGTCTAATTGATATGTTAGAGATCAAAAAAGTACTTGTAGAAAGTGTAAACCAAAATATGTGCGCCACTTTGTTCTTTCAAGATCGATTGATGCCTTAAGATTAGCAATCGAGGCTTCCCATACCTTAAATAATAAGTAAAAATATAAATATATAAAAAAGCATAGATTTCTTACAAATTAGTCATAGTCACATCTCTCTCATGGAGAGTAATATTAGCAGTTTTAGCTTGGTTTGACCAATCAACTTCAAATTTGTTCAATTTGTAAACATTTGATTGCTAAAAAATTTCAATTATTATAATAAAAATAACTACAATTTTAAAAACACTTACCCGAAACAGAAAAGGATGTATCACATTTCCAAAAGCTCCGTTAGCAACAAGTAAAATGCAAGATACATGCTAGTAAAATTAATAATAAAAATATATGAAATTTATAATAATTTATATTGAAAATTTTTACCTGAAAAACAAACCAATCCACTGTCAATGTGAAAGACTTTAAAGATTTTAAAATTTTCTTGTCAATTATCACTTGATAGAATTCAATTCCCGCATCAGTAACGATGACCAATTCATTTATGTTTGTCCAGACAAATCCCAATATTTTTGACATTCGCTTTATATCATTAAAAAACATTTGTTCAGGTTGAAGTCATTTAAAATAACAACAAATTTCATACCTTTAATCGATGTGTAAAAGATAAGTCAGTCGGCTGACCATTTTTAAATTGAATAAAGTCAATCGAGTTTTGTGAAGTTTGCAACGAAAGAATCTCATAGTTTGAAGAGAATTTAATTGAATAGATGTTTCCTTTATCCGGTATTCTACTCAAATGTAGGTTTATTAGAACACAAATATTATTATAAACATCATCATACCTAAATTGAACTGCCAAATCATCAAACGTTTTAGCTATTATACATTCAGTTCCACGATTAATCACAATAAAAACCTAAAAATAAAAATATTTCAAAAATTTGGTCAGATAAAGAAGTCCATACCTGTCGATTGGATTCATCATAAAATACACTAACATCTTTGGAAACAGGCTGAAAGTCAATGCGTTTGTCACTCAGTTCTAATATATGATTACAGAAACTATCATGTTCTTCGCTTTCCATGATTGCACAGAAAATTAGACTTAAACATAAAACACCATGATTCAAATAATAATAAAAATAAATTATTCCAAAGGGGTGGTGTGAGTTGTTATGTTCCACTAGATTGGATAACAAGGAAATCAATATCAAATGATAAAGTTGTGCAAACAAACAGACGATCAGTGGAAGGAACGTCATCTGTGGAGAGTCAAGTAGCTATGTTGCGAGCTCATTGGCTCGTTTGGAGGATTGTTTGCTAGCCAATTGGAGTGCTTCAACCGGGAGTCAGTTGCTCGGACGCCGTGTCTTCACCGCGATGGATCAGGTGCCACAGGAAAGCCTTTTCAATTCCAAACATGTCTCATCCGAAGCACAACACATGCTGGAAACTTTTTGGCTTCGAGAGATGGATGCCGTTCAAAATATGGCACAGGTTAGAAATGTCACACCATTGTCTATGTTCTATTTTCAAGTTTTCCCATTAGAATGACTTTAGGACTCAAGAGCTGCCACTTGCTAGAATCAAAAAGATTATGAAACTTGATGAAGATGTGAAAGTAAGTTGATCGATTCATATAAAAAGTTGATTGACTTTGTTTTTAGATGATCTCAGGTGAAGCTCCTGTACTATTTGCAAAGGCTGTGGAAATGTTTATCTCTGAGTTGTCACTACGAGCTTGGGTCAACACTGAAGACAATAAACGTCGAACACTTCAACGAAATGATATTGCCATGGCAATCTCTAAATACGATCAATTTGATTTCCTGATTGATATTGTTCCCCGAGAAGAGGCTAAACCTCCAAAGCGAACCGAAACGGCAAATACTAATGTATCCCAAGATTCACTTAACTACTTCATTCAATACGCTCAGCAACTGCAGTCTAGTGGACAATCAGTTCCAATCATACAACCCTCCAATCAAGGCCAAACTTTCGGAGTACCACAAATATTTCAAGTTCCAATCGCTTCATCAACAAATCAAGGATCAGATAGTTCCTCACTTGCTAACTCGTCGATTGTACAGTTAAGCAATACTCCCAATTCACAGAATACAGCTGATAAGTCCAACTTAGGTCCTATTATTTTGTCTAATGTGTACAACAATGGTGGCGAGATTATTCAGCAACTTCCACTTAGTCATTATCAGACCATTCTACAGAGTCAAAATTCTGGCCAAAGTCAGCCTATTATAATAAACCCCCAATCGTTACCTGTGCCAACACAGTACATTACAAACTCAGGTCAACTTTTACAGACAATTTTACCCTCCTCATCTAACATGGAAACTCAGCTTGAGACAAACAAAATTGTATCCCAAAATGAAAACAATGGCTCATAAACTTGTATTTCTATTTTGATTCAAACATTATCATTGCCAATGTTATTAGCCCTTATGGAAACTTACATTGCACTTAATAATCAATCAATAAAATTGATGCTTTATTTGAAAATATTAAAAAGATTACGCCTTCCTTCTTTCGCTCAAGTACTGTTTCAAAAAGTTGTGTCCTGGAGTTTCCTCGACCCAATCCTTAACCACGACACACGAGCAGCCGACGACCTTACGGGCCTTTCCTTCTTTATCGATCTTACACATGCCAGCCCATTCGCCAAGCTTCTTATTGTCGTCAACTTTGACGAGGTCAATGTTGTGCTCAGCACAAAGAGCTTCCACTAAATTTACGTAGTTTGCCTCATCGCAGTTGGAAGCAAGCACGCAGAGAACAGCTTCGCGCCTTAAAACAATCAAATTTTTAGAAAAACCAAGTCAAAACAAATAGGAAGAAAATACTCACTTGTCCAGTGCTTTGGCAGATTGGTGCAAGCCTTTCACCAAGCCATCATGAGTAAGAGAGGTTTTCAGAACTTCTTGCAAAGCGGTGTTCAAATCAAGTTGTTGGACTCTGTGTTACAAATAATTTAGTCATTAATTTACCATTTTCCGAGGGTGGTAAACCCGAAGGCAAACTTACTCAGCCATTTTGCAGTTGAATTGGGTCGAGTCGAGTTAACAACACTGCACGTGAACTGCACCGACAGCAAAAGGAAGAGGAAAGAAAGGAAAGCCAACGTGAGTACAGTGCTACAGAACGTCCTCTATGAACTGCCCTCGCCATTCGCTCCCATTAATATTCAACACGCTAAGTAGCTTCTCAGAGTCTGCCTATCCGCATTTTAGTTGATGATTGTTTTAATTTTCTTCTATTTATATAAAAAAATAACTTTATTTATATTTATACAAATGCAGAAAAATTATATCAATAAAATCAGTATATAAAAAAACTTTTCAATAAAGTTTAATGTGTACAAAAGTATCACGAAAAATGCTAAGTATATATTTTATATATATCTTTAAATTTAAAATAAAAATATATTTACAAAATATTTCTTATTATTATACATATCAAAAAGAATCACATTTTAAGAACACAAATTATAAGTTATATATGATGAAATGTTTCGTAGATGTACAAAGTACGTACCAGGGTTGGATTGCCGCATTCACTGAGCATTTGTTGTAAAAATATATAAATAAAAAACTTGAATTATAAACATTTAAGTTGATCGGACTGAAAGACATACAAATTGTCACGAGTCATAACAGATTGAGCATAGGAATGTGAAGTATGAAATGTCAATGAGAATTTCTTTAAAACTCTTCAGCATCTCTGTAATTAGGCTCAGCTGCTACCAAAAAGTCATCGAAAAAACCATATAAGTATTCAAAAGTTGGGCGTTTCTCAGGGTCAGAGTCCCAGCATTGCCGCATAATCGAGTAGACAGAATCGGGACATTCACAGGTAGGTGGTTTAGGCATTCGATAACCACGCTCCACTTGCTCGATCACTTCACGATTGTGCATTCCTACAAAATACATTCACAAAATGTTGAGTAATTTTCAGTTTTAATTAAAGCGTCATATCAACTAACCTGGATAGGGAACCTGACCATGTGTTATTAGTTCATATAACAAAATACCATAACTCCAAACATCAGATTTGATAGAAAATTTGCCATATAGAGCAGCTTCAGGTGCAGTCCATTTGATGGGAAACTTGGCCCCTTGCCTAGCGGTATATTCGGAATCTTCGATGACGCGTGCTAGCCCAAAGTCAGCCACTTTGACAACACGATTTTTGCCAACTAAGATATTTCTAGCAGCAAGATCACGGTGAATCAATTTTTGGCTTTCTAGGAATGCCATTCCGCTTGCAATTTGAGCAGCCATATCTAAAAGGTCGTTGATTTTTAAAAGTTTTCCTTCTCTTTTGCGAAGAAAATCCAATAAGCTCCCGTTGCACATGTACTCGGTGACAATCAATAACGGCTCGCCTTGAGAACAGACACCAAAGAGTGGAACAAGCTTTTCATGTCGACACTTTCGCATGATAGCAGCTTCTTCAAGAAATGCTTGCGGTGACATGGTGCCTGGCTTAAGCATCTTAATAGCAACCTCAACTTGACCACGATAAGTACCATAGAAAACTTTTCCAAAATTCCCACCGCCCAATTCTCGAACAAATTGCAGATCTTCTCGATCAATTTCATCTTTCTTCGAGGGCCATAGACATGGTTTAGCCTTTGGACATGGCTTGGTTAAGACGTGACACAAGCCATTAGCACCTTCGGAGTAGTATGAAACCAATTCTTGAAGAGAAGAAAAGGTCTTTCGGGTAGTGACATAGAAACCTCCATTATCCATAGCCTTGATTTTATAGTGCTTGATATGTTCCCTCTTCTGCTGATCAACATCTTTAATGGACAAGGAGTAAGCACCAGCAGTTTGCTCGCTGTATCTTATCAAGTAAGTCCCTCTTGGATTACTAGAACAAAGCAACAGTTTTTCTGCTTCCCTTCGTGAGATTTTTCCAAAAAACCACCTAACAAAATAGAGTTAATATTTGCAACAAACAAACAAGATAAAACTTACTCTTCCATTTCAATCACTTCTGAAACAACATAGTTCATAGGGATGTATCCTTTTTGGTTAGTATTTAAGTGCTTAGCAAGCCACCAATCTGGATCTGAGTCATCAATAATTTGGAGACGATCACCTTTTCGGAAACTAAGATCACCTTCATCATTTGCAAAATAATTATATAATGCAATCACTATTTTATTCAATGCATGTTTCGTTGCACCGAGTTGTGATTTTAAATTTGAAGCATCATTGCTTGTATTATTCTTATTAATATTTTGAGATGGAGGTAATCGATGTGAATTTTCTTTCGAGTTTGTCCTGTTGTTATCACAATACTCTTTGGTATTTGAAATAAAGTTATTTCCAGAATCCTCTGAAGCCACACAGTTTCCCATTTTCTAAGTTTAAAAATCAATACTAAACAAAATCCCGTGTAATTAGTATATAAAAAATAATAATAATAATGGTAAACAACATACCTGAATATATATATGTAAAAAATATGTATAAAAGAATGTTTAGCACTTGGTGTGAGATAAAATCACCATTTAAATATTATGCAAATGCAACTGAATGAAACAAGATGAGCTTTGAAGATTGACACGAGACGAGTGGAAAAGTGTTTGGGAACGATACGAGAGCAAAGGGTGACCAATGTTGTGAGCGATCAGAGTGTAATCACAGAGCGGGTGTGACAGTGAACAGCTGCCAAGGTAGATAAGGTGGAGAGGACCAACCGGTGGAGCCAGGCTGGGTGCCTGTTGCTGGAACAGGCCTAGCAGTGAAGAGCAACACTAGCTAGAGCTGCATTGCTTGTCCAGCAGGATAATCGCGATCTCGTTGGGTTGACAAAAGACGACCAACAGTGAGAGAGCAAGAAGTGGCTAAGAGAGAGCGGTGCGCGGCAGTGCTCTTCTCCCAACACCGTGGCGCAGCGGGCGAGGTCATTGCCTATTGTTGGGCGTCTCACAGATGCACCATATACTTTGGCGAAGCACAACAATAGATAAGGCGACATAGTGTAGCGCTCCCCAGCGGGCGCACCACCACCGCGCACTCCCCACTATTGCACTACACACTAGACCCTCCTTTACTTCGATAGAGGTGGAGGCTATTATTTTCTTTTTTTTATTTTTACAAGTTAACCTATACCCATTCTAGTTTCGAGCTAGTTTTAGATTAGTATTGAAGTAGTACTTGTTTTATTTAATTTTCAAACTTATTCTATGCTTTCTATGAGCAAATCAGTTAGATTAACAAAGATGAAATACGGGCGTTAACAGACAACGTTACAAAATGCTCACCTCCACCTCCACAAGATACAGCTAGTGTCTAGTGTGAAACAAGCTAGTAGCGCGGCCACTTCTGCCACAGGTACGCAGTGAACACTGCAAAAGTGACGAGAAAGCTAAGTAATAAGG
>DVQH01000579.1:0-20000 GCA_018231625.1 Papilio phestus | reverse complement strand
GATATGCCAGATGTTTTTGTATTGAAATATTCACTATTCTATAATGAGAAATAAGATAAAAAGTTTCACCTTTCAAGGAGTCTTGTTATTTATTTATAGAAACCAAAATTTGTATATTGACAACACCAATTTGTTAATACTAAGAAGTTTGGTTTTGCAATCACTAAAATTTTAAAATGTTTTATTATTTTTTTATTAATTATTATTTAAATTTATGCAAAATATACATAAATGATTAGTTAAATAAAAAATTATTAATTCTTGGTTGGTTCTATATTTAAAAAAAACTTCTTCAATTCTTTAAAAATAGTTCAATGTCAAAATTTAAATTTAGCCATTTTATTAAACACTATGCATTTTCACATAAAAATAATTTAAATTAAGTAAAAACATAGTATAGCACTGATAAAATAAGCAATAATAAAAGTTTACGTTTTAAGTGAGACGATGGCGCAACAGTTTCTCTAACATTCTTTCAGTTAAACTCTCTCTCTCTCCCTCTCTCACTTTGACCCTCTCTCACTTCACCTGGTTGAGCACTCTCTCTCTCTTCTCTTCTCTTTTCTTCTCTCTCTCACGTACAAAGGCCAAGTTGTTAATTTAGCCATTTTCTGCATGACTTAAACCACCCATCTGCTTTCACCCAAAAACAACCCTCGCTCACGAGACACACTCTACCAAAATTAATGCTCTTTCACTCGCTTGGGTTGATACTTTCTCTCTCTCTCTTACTTTTCCAGCATTTATTTTTAATGTTTTAAAATTAATTACTCGATACAAAGTTACAAATAACTTTATAGTGAACAAAACAAAAGTTTATTTTTTGTGTAAATTTATATAAACGTTTAGATTTAACCGAGATTGTTGAATGTTTTGTTGAATATTATGAATTATAAAAAAATCATATTATGTAATAATAAACAAAGTGATAAATATTTCAATTGCAATTTTTATTCAATCTTTTTAAGAAAAATAGAACAAAAATATTTGCATTTATATAACTTTGAACAAACTTGCATTAAAAAGTGATTTAGTTATACGATAAATAAATACGATTTAAGAAAAAAACAAATTAGTAAGAAAACAGAATAAATTGAAATACGTTTGTTTTTGTCCGTTTTTGCGGACGGACCAGCTCAAAAGTTGATTTGTGTTTTTGGATTGCATTTAGTGTAGTCCAATTTTTGTAGTTTGTCAGACAATGTTCATTGCTATTTGAAAATTACTTTAAAGTAGACAAAACATGAATTTATTTTTTCTAAATTTATATAAACGTTTAGATTCAACCGAGCTTTAAATTTTGTTTAATATAATGAATTATAAAAAAATTATATTATGCAATAATAAACAAAATGATACATATTCCAATTGCAACAAAAATATTTGCATTTATATAACTTTGAACAAACTTGCATTAAAAAATGATTTAGTTATACGATAAATAAATACAATTTAAGAAAAACAAATTAGTAAGAAAACAGAATAAATTGAAATAAATTTGCTTTTGTCCGTCTTTTGCGGACGGACCAGCTGAAAAATTAATTTGTGTTTTAGGATTGCATTTAGTGTAGTCCAATTGCTGTAGTTTGTCAGACAATGTTCATTGCCATTTGAAAGTGTCACCACACCAGATGTTTCATCTCAGTATCGAATTGGGCAAGCGTCACCACAACCAGACGGCCATTAACACAGTCTGGCTCAAGTTGACCACTTAGCACCATAACTCTTCTTTAGAGAGGCCAAGCGCCAATAACAATATCGACCAAGGCAACTTGCCAGCCAGCCAGCAACAACAACAAAAAATAACCCCTATCCAAATAAATTCCAGATTCAGCGTGTTTCGATTTAAAACAAAGGGAGAATAATGAAAATAGGCACACCAAATATACAACCACAGAACTAACTGAGCCAATCGATGAACTGCTTGCTTCTTGTTTTGGAAGAGATTTTTTTGGCTCTTGTTGGTTGGTTAGTGCTGCTGGTTGGTGGTAGATGATTAATGATGCGGCAAAAAGATTGTGGACTGTATTTACATGTAATATTTCTTTGTGGCCAACACTGCTAATGTATTAATAAGAAGTCATTATTATTGATTGACTCGATATGAACAACACACAACCACAGTACACACAAACACATGTGTACACATAACCCTTGTTATGAGTTATACACTTGCCCCATACGTTTGACACTTCCCAAACTCAATCTTTTTTTTGCACTTGCACTGTATTGGTTTTGTTTTTTTCTATTTTCGATTCAGCTTAACCATGCCTTAACAAGTTGCCGTGTCGTATAATAGTTTACCCTGTACGGTTTCACATGGGTTTTTTATTAAAAATCCTAAGTCTAAAAGAGATTGGTATTAAGGCAAAGTTGATTTTACGACTGCCCTCTCTTTCTCTCTCTCTTTCTTTCTTTCTCTCTCTCCTCTACTCTCTTTCTCTCTCTCTCTCTTTCTCTCTCGCTGTCTTCCTCTCTCGCTCTTTTTCTCTCTCTTTTCTCTCTTTTTTCATTCTCTTTCTTTCTTTCTTATTTTCTCTCTCTTTCTCTCTCTTTTTCTTTTCTTTTATCTCTCTCATTCTTTCTAAATCTCTAGCTTTTTCTTTCTTTCTTTTTCTTTCTCTCTCGCTTTCTTTTTTTTCTCTCTCTCTCTCTATTTTTCCTACTCTTTTCTCTTTTTCTCTCTTTCTTTCTTTTTTCTCTCTTTCTCTCTTTCCTTTTCTCTATTTCTCCCTTTCTCTCTCTCTCATACTTTCACTGACTGGTCAAGCTTGATTACCGTTGAAACGCCAAACACTGTCAGGACGGCTTTTACACAATAGATCGATGGGCGAAATCCAATATCAGTCCACTGGCCCCGCGGAATGTCACTCAATATGCATCCCTAATAAGATGATGCAAATCAATGACCAATACGATCTGGTACCCTCCACCAAACCATATTCCCCACTGCTTCCTCACTCAATCCCCCTTTTTATATTATCTTTAATGTCTATCTCCATTTCTTGTTTTGCTTTCCACTCTATCCTCTACTTATTTTTATTCCGCAAAATATACTCTCTGTTTGAAACGCTTGAATTATTAAGTATATGTCATTTTAGAAGATACATTTTTGGCCCTTCTCTGTTTCAATATTTTAAGCAAAATTTTGCCTAGGAGGTCAATGATAAATGCTGCAATTATTCGAATTAAATCAAATCATTTCCGCTTTTATTGTATCATAGTGGTGTATGGGAAAAAAGGGGAAATAGAATAAAATAGCGTAGAATAAAATGCAAAAGAGGCAAAATTATAAATTGCAGATCGTTGCAATTGTCTTCGCTTTTTTTTATTTAAAAGCCAATGTGGATTTGTTCACATCGGGTTGTAATTAGAGCCATTTGTTATGTTGACACAGCCACAGCCTGAGCTGAGCTAATCAATGGTCATGCCGATGGCAGGCGTACTTTCAAAGCCCGCATTAGGTATCTTCCCCTCCTCTTCCGAAAAGCGTAGATATCTAAGTCAGTGCGCACACATTTGTTTAAAGCAGTCTACTACTACTACTTCTGATGGTGATAGTAATCTAGCCTCTCTAATTGTTCTCCACTTTGGCGCCTTCTTAATGATAGGGTCCTTTTGTTATTGCTGTCCAGAGCTCACACACAGAATCCACTCGTCCAGACTTTGAATTTTGCTGACGGTGACAAGTCTAGAGTCTAGGGTCGATCGAATAAGGCTATTTAAGGTTCCGGCACGCTCAACCACACACACCACCCATTAACTGCTGTTGCTGTTATCCATGACATCTGTTTCCTCACCCAAATACAAATCATTTTCTTTCTCCCGTAAAAGTTAAACCTAAAAACTATATAAAATTGTATGTATGTGTGTACAACTTGCACGTTATTAATTGATAAAATTTCCTTCTACTCCAAACACAACTTCTGGTAAGGTCCTAGTCCGGTCGAGTGAGTCAAATGATATGTTAAGGATGCAATGTGCTGGAAAGACCATGGCAAAATATGTTCGCAAAAAAGAAGAAGAAAAATCTCTCGATAACACACACACACACACACACACACACATAGACGAGACGATGGAGATTGAAACACAATGCTGACCGCTTTAAACCAGCATCTCTATGTGTCTCTTTCTCTCTATTTGTGTGGATTTGGTGAATTAAATTTAGTGGAAAGCAGATATTTGCTCTGGCCAGAGGCGGTCATGCACTGCGATGACTGAGTGAGCGAGACATTAGACAGCGAGCCACTCTGTAATGTTACAAAAACCTCTCTTTGACTTGGAAGAGAATGATGAGAGAGAGAGAGAGAGAGAGTGAGAGAGAGAGAACAGTTCAAGTGGTGTAGTGCATCCGAGTTGGCAGCAACAATGAAACCAGAGGATCGGTAAAACGGTGCTTGCTCTTGTCTCTTGTTTATGTAATGTGGCCAGTTTGGTGCACGAGTGGCTAGCACATTGCTTCATACTTGGTGACATCCCTCTCTCACATCGACAAAACGATGGGGATGGACTTTGTAGAGATTGTAGAGAGATGAGACACGAAGCGCGGCGTGTAATGGACAATCGGCACTTGCCGAGGTACCCGCCTTGACCAGATGGCCAGTCGGCAACACTCACAATCAGATTCCGCCCCAAACCGACTTGAGGTTTGACACTACCTGAACTACCTTATCGGATAACTCATTTGGTGGGGGGATTTTTCAGTAATCAATTTGGAAAACGAAATCGCTTAAAAATATGGTACATTACTTACGAGTTTGAGCAAGATAATTTAAGAGTGCGCATGTCTTGGCATGTGAGATTGCTAGTGATGATGATGAAATTGGTTGTCAACGCTCCGCTCAAGACTCATACTCACTTGGCGGGGGAGAATTAATTAGATTTCATACCGTGTCGAGATGACAAACGCCACCGCAAAAAAATCCGGTGAATCGCCAAGAGAATTTTTTTTGTGTTTGTTTGTTCACGCAATATGATTGATTCGATGGGCTAAAATGAGAGTATATTTCCTTATTTGATTATTTCAACATTATTTCAATTTTTTTCAAATAAATATTGCTTAAATAAACACAATAAGTTTGTAATCTGAAGAAGGTTGATTGGATTATTTTGTTTAGTATACAATAAATATATAGGTGCAGATTTGAAAGAATTTTTGAAAAATAAATGCATAAATAAATGTGCCATTTAATATTTGAAAAAGTTCCCACCTAAAACTTAAGAGGCGTGAATCGACAATTCGGCTAAATGTTGACTCATCTATTACTACTTGTCCCATTGTTTGACTTGCACTATTCCCGTCAATGCACACTTCTTTATTTTCAAGTTATTCAGATCTCTCTCTTTCTCAAAAGAATGTAACTGCGTTTGATGGGGTAGTAGTGATGGTGGTGGTGTTACTTTGCTCTCAAATAAAGTTCTATCGACTATTCCAGCACAAGTAATCTCCGGCTCGAGCGAGATTAGAGTCCGCGATCTCGAATGGGAAGCCAAGTGGCGCGAGTGATGCCTTTACACACTGGGGGCCCCGATGGCAATCTTGGCAAGCATAGTTCCTCCTCGCCTTGCAGCAACAGCCTTCAACGTTATGATATTTAAATTAATTAAAGCAAATATTAATAGTCGTACGCTGCTTTGGGTTGCCGGCGTTTGGATGAAAGGGGGAGAGAGAGGGAGGAAGGGTGTTCCAAGTGGCATGATATAAATGCTAAGAGAATTTATCTTACTGCCAAGCGTGGCATTCGAGAGTGGCACGCTTCGGTCTGGTCTGGTTGGTGCACTGTTGGGTTTCATTGCAAGTCAACTGGGCAACACCACACCATGGCACCATGATTGGTGAGCGTGGTTGTCCAGTGCGACAGGCCACCAGACACACCAACTGGCCACCGATAACTATCACGGTCACAACCAGCAGCAACAGCAGCATCAGTAGCCCAGTTGCCGACAAAGATCAGTGGTGCACCGGTGCGCCACTGGCCAGACACCGAGACACCCCAGATTCGATTAGAACCCGCATTGCAGAGCGAAGGCTAGCCAGTTACGTGCCAGCTGGGGATTCGATTACTCGTTTACTCTAATTGCATTGCAAACTCTTGCTTGTGTGTGTGTCCTGTGCTAATCTCATGCTCCCATCTGATTTCACTTGCACACTTTGGTGGCACCCTTTAAGAGGTTTAGGCATTTGCACTTCTTTGCGACAAGTCATTGGGTTATTGTGTCCTGGAAGTGCTATCAGGCCAAAAGCAAATCAACTCTAGTTTACCAAGAAAAAGGTGAGCCGTCACCTAGAATCAACTTGCATTGCGGATTTCGTGGCTCTATGTTCAATATTGAGCATTTCGAGCACGCACAAACCTCATCAGATGTTTTTTTGCATTCACCACTTGACTTCGACAGTTGATTTATCTGAAGCAAAACATTTTGACTTATTTATTCTTGTAAAGAATTTCGATATTTGTACTTATCAGGTTAGGAATGGAATGTTACTTATTTTTAATTTAATTAAATTTTCTTTAAAATAACTTAAGAATTTAATTGAATTGAAACATTGTAACAATTTAAAACATAAAAAAATGTCAGTGAATGTTGCCTGCTGCAATTTGTCTAGAATGACTCAAGTGGCAGCTAAGTGAGTGTTGGAGTACAATTTGGAAAAAGTGATTTATCAGTTCGTTCCATTTAGACTGTTACCACTCAAATCAGTTTGATTTCAAAACTTTCTCTCTCTCTCTCTCTCTCTCTCTCTCTCTCTCTCTCTCTGCGTGTTGCCATTGAGCACTGATCGTCGGTCATCGAGGCTAATGGCACTTCCACCATCATTCTTACAGCTTCCCCAAACTCACTCATTCGAGACGATTGTATTTTATTTATTTATAAAATTTTAAATGTGCTATGTGTCTCATATGTGTGTGCATTTAAGTTTATATTTGTACAACGCTTTTCCCAATGTGTGTATGTGTATGGGAACAAATTAAAAAGAAACAAGTACCAAAAATTGTGGAATAGAGACCAATTTAAATGTATATTGTTTTTTAAAATATATTTCCAAATTGCCACACACACCACACATACCACACATTGAGAGCAATAGAGGGTTGTGTTGTTTTAGCAAACAGCAGCAAAACGACCCGTTTTGTTTTGCTTATTGTCACACACACACACACACCAGTTGGCCAGCAATGGTATCAATTGTTATTACACTTTACTTCTCCAACTCTCCGGAATAATAATCGAAATAATTCTAAAACCCCGCATTGTTGAAATACAAAATTCAATTTAGTTTAAATTTTATATTTTTATATTTCTGATCTGGGTTAGGTTTAATTTTTTAAATTTGTAATTTGGTGTGAGAAAAATTTGAATAACAATATGTTTATACAAAAAAATTATATTATGGAAACTTTGTTTTTAATTAGGTTTTTATTTAAGCACTAATTGAATGTTTGTCATTAAATTGAAATATTTAACAATAAATTTTATTAACTTAACTTTATTGAATTATCAAATTATTTTTTATTTATCTAAATGAAAAATGGAAACATTTATTTAATTTTGGTTCGAGAAATGTATGTTTTCCCCATAATTCATATTTTTATTTTATTTTAAAATTTTTTTATGTTTATTTTTTCGGTGTTTATTTTTATTAATTATATATATTTTAATTAAACACAAGTAAAATTAGGTAACTTACGTTTTCAACAAACAAACAACCAAGATGTGTGTGTAATAAAAACAGATTGCAAATAAATGAATGATGAGGTCCCAGAGGGACCAAATTTTTGTTTATTAATTAAATTTTCATTTTGTATCAAGAGTTAAAATAATCAATATAATACTTGCAACTAAATACGAAAAATAATTAATTTTTCCCCAAAATTCATATTTTTATTTTATTTTTAAAATTGGAATGTTTATTTATTTATTTTCTTAGTGTTTATTGTTATTATAAATATATTTTAATTAAACAAGTAAATTAGGTAACTTACGTTTGCAACAAACAAGCAACCAAGATGTGTGTAATAAAAATAAATTGCAAATGGATGAATGAATCAGGTGATGGGGTCCCAGAGGGACCAGAGAGCTAGATTGAGGGCAGGTGAGGAATGACACTGGTCGATGGGCAATCGAACGGCAGGTGCATCTCGACTTGCCCAATGTGAACCTGTGTTTGACAGTGGCGTGCTCATTAATTAGTGGCTCATCAAGGCACAGATACACACACTTACTAACACACACACACACATGCAAACTGATCGACCAAGTTACTAGATCTATACTAGACAATATATATATGAAGTGTAGTGAATGGGTGGATACGATGTGCTAAGCCATGCTAATCCATTGTTCTTTCCAGTTCACTTAGTGTGACAATCAAACTAGCTAACTCAGTGAACACATATACACTATTCTTGGTTCAAAGGTTTTGGCTAGGGTTAGCTTTGTGATGGAATTTTAGATAGAACCAACTATCACTTGTTTTCCATCTTATTTTACTCCACTTTCTTACTTTTTAATTTTTGTTTATTCCTTTTTTTAAAATGCATTTTTTATATTTCTACTTATGAGTACACCCAAAACACCGGTTATTGCACACTGTTAAAAATACTGTTTAGTTATAACTTTACATTCAGTACGTTTCTGGTTATAACTTTACAATTTCAAAAATACTAACTTTTAAAGTGACAATTTAAGAAATGTTAGCTTATAACTCTACAATTTTAAAAAATCCAGTTTAAAAGCTTTAATTTTCCAAAATGTCAGCTTATAAACTTACATTTTCAATTAAAAGTTTATTATAAAGACTTGTCGAGTTATAACCAGAAACGTGCTTAATTTTGGGTTATAATTGTAAAGTATTTTTAACAGTGTAGGGTTTGCTCTGTGATGGAATTTTGAATGGAACCAATTATTACTCGTTTTTTAATCTTATTTTAACATTTTTTTTACTTATTAATTTTTGTTTATTCTTATTTTAAATTGCATTTTTATTATATTTATACTATTGAGTACACTCAAAACACCGGTTAGGCAGTTATTGCAGTGCGTTTGTTTTAGTGACTCACTCGATTATACCACAATGCTCGCCGACATTGACAATAATCACCAAATAAATTTTACAACAAGCCTGGCTATTCAATTGGGACGAGCTGACTTGAACATTTTGAACGTTGCAAAAAGAATGAGGGTGTAGAAATTGATGTAGACAAGAAGTCAGTGGACATAATTGCAACTAAGCGTCGCATAGGAATACTACTGACAGACATAACGGTAATATATGAGCTGCTCCCAGCTAACTTTGGTTCGTAAATGTGAATCCCCGTGACAAGTCAACTCGTAACAACTGTTCATCGTTGTTTCCTCTCTCTCCCTCTCTCTCTCTCTCTCTCTCTCTCTCTTTCTTTTCACTAGACTTAGTTGTTTGATTTCTACCAGTGTCACCAACATCTGAAACAAAAATCTGGTCAACTGGCCAATGGTAATGGTGCCATTTGGCCTCTCCGTTTGCGATCACAAAAGGCTAATGGTACTGGAGTATGGGTGTATCAGTAGCACTGCTCTCACTCACTGTCCGGTGGCTTAGTCCGCGCCACAGTCAACTCAATTGATCACATTAAAATTTATGACAAGCTTTCTCCTGTCATTGACTGCATTAGAAAGCAGTGAGATGAACATTATGATCAAATGTTTTTTTTTGTTTTTAATTAGTTCCTGTTTCTTTGTACTTTTCTTTTTTCTCCGTATTATACATCATCCACCTTAAGCTTTTTCTACATTATGCAAACTGTTGGAAAAAATCTAAAAATTGCTTTTGTCAATCTACCCAAGTTCCGTTTGTGAAGAAAATCGTTTTCAGTTTGAGATTGAGTAATGGTGTGGAGCAAAGACACCGAGGGGAGAGAGAGAGAGAGAGAGAGAGAGAGAGAGGAAGAAAGATGGTAAGTGTGTGGCAACCCTTGCCAGAGTGTGTAGACCGGTGCTCGGGACACGGGATCTCTAAAGGGAAAGCATCTTGCAAACTAGCGCGTTGACTGATCGATGAGTGACTCGGACCGTGATGTCTCACCGTAATGGAGGCTGTCAATCAGGACAACGGGGCCAACCCGATGACAAATGACTCGCTCTCCTCTCTCCACTTCAACTCAACTCAACACACACACACACACACACACACACACACTCCTGCACACACATTTAAAGCCTCCGATGCTCCTTTAATCGGATTGAGTTTTGAAGTGAATGAGCGTGCTTCGATGAGACCCAAAGCTTTTCAAGCCAATTGTTTACGGCCGTGGTGTCAGTGTGTCAATTTGGCCTAAACCTGGAACCGTAGCACACCGTGGTTTACAACTATAGAGACATCACCAGAAATGATCGTCGCAGCAGCCCCCGATTGCCATGTTTGCTTGATTGCTTTCGGAGAAATTCTACCCCCCTTTCTACCTAACTCAAAAACAATGGTTGTTTCACACACAGTCTTTTGGTGGGAATCAATGACAGTCGAAAGTGGACTTCACTGCGTAGAATTTTCACGCTTCCCTTAAACCGAGTAATTATTTTTCATTTTGTTCTATTTTAAAGCTACTTTTCGCGGGGAAAGACAATTTTCCAATTGCATGGATGAGTGAGTAGAAGGCACCAAGCAAACATGTACTTTTGGCGGGAACAAATTTGAATTTGTTTGTGATTGGTGAGCAATAAAGAGCAGTCTAGATTACTCTAGGCGTGAGGCGAAACGCGTTAGGGCGCTTCCTATGACCAATGTTCCCCGCTGGCCAAACAGCATCACTTGCTGTCTAAAACAATGCAACTGATGGCAACGCAAACCTACCCAATGGAACTGGCAACGATCGCTTTTGATTTATCATCGCCATCATTAGCATCTCGGCAACTCAGCTAATGTTGCTTTCACCGATTGCAATGGCGATGCAAACATTTTGTGCTTTCTTGATAAGAACATAGCAGATGATGTGTACTGGGTCTAACACAGTAGCAAGCGGATGTGTCCACTGGCCAGTGAACAACAACTAAGATTCGGTGTTAGTTTTTTTTCTATGTGAATGTGAAGCATCCAAAATGCATTATGCATAGATTAAGTATAGGTGACTTGCGTGCGACCCGATCGACGGTCAGCTGACATACCACAGCATTACTTGCTTGCCGTGCCGAAATGCACTAGACTAGACTCAAGTTTTGCATTCTAAATCGAGCATTATTAAAATTAAATTTGCAGTGTTCTTTCACTAAGTGCGCACCAAGTGAATCCAAGTAGCAACACGCGACAGTTGAATAGTGGGGAGATATGTCAGGCACGCAGGCTTGTTGTCCAACTTCTAGGCATTCAAATGAAGTTTGCTTGCAAGCAAGCCTAATAGGATTAAAGCTTGTTACACTGCTGACACGGCAGCGAAGACCACCGCTAGCGGCCAGCAGCGTTGCCTAAGATACCCAAGTCAAGGTTCTTTTGCCGTTTGCCAATTGACTTTCATCCTATTCTATTTGCCACTCACTTTGTGTTAGTCGGTCCAAGTGACTTGAAGCCATCAACGCGTTTTGGCTCGCCCGCCAGCTAGCTTAATCCACTCGCCACTTGGCTCATTGGTCTTATCTAAGATGACTTCTCTCTGTTCGGTGCCCACTAATCGCCTTTGTTCGATCTGTCTGATGTGTTGCCAGTGCAATGAAGCGCGCCACACACTGACATGACGCTAAACAAATTAGCCCCTTTGTTCACACTGGCCCGCATCGATGGCTCACTCGATGGCTGGCCTGCCCAACAAATCAAGCAGTGAAGCGCACTGTACAGGCCAACACAAACACATTAAAGTTATTTTAAAACAATTTAATTAATTGCTTCACTGTCATTACAATATGCAAAATTAAAAATCACTAACAACCATGACAATTATTTAACAAGTAAGAAAACAATTTGTTAATGTGTGGGCATGCATAGTGGAAAGACGTAAAGCAGTAAAACCCAAGAGAGAATGGCATAGTCCAGTGTGAGCCTGTCACACACACGGCTTGCATTTCCGTTTCCGATCAATGTTGACACGAATCGACCAATCGAACCCAATGGCAGCACTTGCTAATGCATGTGTTAATTTTTATTTGTTAAAATTCAAATTGCTAAAATGGCTCACTTTTGACAGTGGAATAATGGCGTAGACACAATGGAGGAAGTAATCGATTCAACGGCGAGATGCAATGCGCGTATAGTCTTTGATTAGATTTAATCACTGGAGCATGAGTTGATCCATGCGAGTTGGAAACACACAATCCTGCACATGATATTTCAATCGAAGCCGAGTGTGATGCAATGCGTGAAAAGCAACATGGCTTGGTCATGATTGATGTCCAGGGGCAATCCAGTGGCACTGCAAGTCTCTCCACCGTTGACGGTGCCAGTCCAAACTTCATTTTCCAACTATAGTTATAACACTCATTTTCTAATTTACTCACTGACTCGCCAAGCACAAACTCACCATTCCCTATTTCTTTCTCTTTTTTACGGTAGATCACAAAAACGGGTCAAGCATATCAAGTCGATTTCGATTTCCTACTCTACTTCTCTTTCTCCTTCTCAGCGCTTCATTGGTTTTGGCTCATTTCGCCACGCCACGCCCCAATGAGTTAGCGTCACCGAACAGCTGCGCAACTTGGCGCCATGTCCTCCAACCTGGCAACAGATCACCAGGTTATCTTCATCCCAAGACCTTTACCTGCCCCACCTCACTCCATTCAGCTCAATCATCATCCGGTAAAACTTGTTGGACCAAAGTCTACCGCGCATGGCATTTCTGCACCTCTCACCATTCTTCTACTTTGCCTAGTGATTTTCCTATTAGTCATTATTAATTGTCAAAATGATTGTTCATTATCAGTTTCTCTGATTTTCTCACTGGGCTTCTTATTGATTGGTGGCGGTTTCCATCAAGCCACACATGGCAGTCAAAACGTGTCATGCATTTTGCGGCACTATGCACCGTTAGGAATGCTCAAATTTCACAAATGGCGGCGGTTTTTGTATCTGATCAGACAACAACTCATCATGCTAAGCACTATTTCAACTCTAGTGGCCACACCAAGTGTGGTCCCTAAGCAGGCTCGTTTCAAGAACTTGTTTCGTCTGACGATTCTCCTGAGCTACTTAGGTATCGTAGCTTCTGGTCAACACGCCAAACAGGTAAGTTATACGGTGTAATGCTTTAATGGTTTTTAGTTTGATCTAATTGTAAAAGAAAAAACTTTTTTTAAAACGGCACTTTTTTCATTACTAGCACAGTTTTTTTATATCTAGAACTGTTGTTGGATAACTGTAATTGGATTAAAGTAAAAGCTCTATTTCTTAACTTGAGTTGGCTTGGTTAAAGTTTAACTTAAACCAAGTTTAACTAAACTGATTATCCCATAATTTCGCAATTCGAAATCGCAAAACTAAAAAAATTTATGTCATTTCCTTTCTAATAAGTTGATTATATTAAATTTTATTTTCAATTCTAAGAAAAAAGCATTCTTTTTCTTGGTCAACTAAAATTTATTATTCTAATAAATTAAAATATAAAATAAAATATTGATTTAAATTGCTCCACCATTTATATAACAAGTAGAAAAATGAACAAAAAAACATTAGCGTCAAAACCGAGTTAGACTTTTTAATTATCACAATAAAAACCCGTGGTTATCATCGTTTAAAAGGAAATGGATTCAAAAACCATTTTTATTTAAACTTAGAGGGCGAAATATAGAATATATTTTTTCAAATAATAATGATAATAATTCTAACAAAACAAATGAGGATAGCGGGAAAAGTGAAAGACTATTTCTAATGTAGTCACGGTAAATAAGTAAATAAATAAAGTAAAAAAGAAATAGTGATTTGTGGAATCGGAGGCCGGTCGATTCCACAAAAGCGGCGTGTGGTGCTGCATTGACGATGTGCATTGCACATTCTACTCCAAGTTGATTTAAAATTTTAAACAAAGCCAAACAACTTTCTCTCTCTCTATCTCTCTCTCTTTCTTTCTCTCTCTCTCTCTCTCTCTCTCTCTCTCTCTCTGGCCAGTGCCAAAAGGGGAAGGCTAGATTAAGTGGGATTTGAGGCAAAGAACCAACTTATGAGTGTGTACCAAGAATTCTTGGGGCTTGAATAGCACAACGAGAGAAAAGAGAGAGATCAACAAATAGTGAAAGATAAAGAGAGAGAGAGAGCAAGGGGAGAGAGAGTGAAAATGGAAAGAGAAAGATAAAGTGAAGGGAGGAAGAGTGAGAGATAGAGAGAGATAAAGAAAAAGAGAGGGAGAGAGAGAAAGAGAGAGAAAGTGAGAGAGGGAGAAAGAGAGAGAGAGAGAGAGAGGGAATGTTTGTGTGAGAGCTACGAATGACAATTGATTTGGCCGGTGAACTGAATCAGCATCACCACTCGAGCAAAGTTGAGGTGGTATCTTAATTTTTACCAAACACACTGTGAACACGTCTGGCTCACCATGTCAGCATTTTGGAATCAACTTTTCTCATCAAATCCATCGCACACTTTTCTATCTCTCTCTCTCTCTCTTTTTCTCTTTCAAGCCCAAATATCAAATCCGCCTCACTGTCCTCTAATTGTATTTTTATCTGACTTAATTCTTTTACTTTGCCTCAACTTTGAATCTAGAGTAGTTGTTGTTGGTGTAGTAAAAAAGAAAAATAACAAAATATAGCAAAGAGGAGGCAAAGAATGAAATAAAATAGTATTTTGTTAAAAAAGAAAATCTAACAAAATTAGATAATTTTTTAACAAAAAAACTAAAAGTATATATATAAGATTAAATAAAGATGGATAAAGTTGATTTCATTATTGGTGTATCCTTATATATATTGATATAAGAATAACAAGATTACTCGAATCAAGTGATTGTGAGTTAATTAGCTCGACACAAAGTGTTTCGTATATGTTAGATGAGACTCGGTGATGATAATGATGATGATGATGATGTTGAGGATAGTCCATCTCTGATGGAAATAGCCTAAACTGACACAACAAATCCTACTGTGCAGCACATTTGGCATTGCTTTCACTCTAAGTGCTTCTCTCTCTTTCTCTCTCTTTCTCTCTCTTACTCACTCACTCTATTTCTTTTATTATTTTCATTTGGAGATGCCGCCAGTAGTTCAATTTGCATAAGTCCAAGATTTGTATTATGCTTGCCACATGGATTTTTGGTATTATTCCAAAATAGACTCTTGGACTTTGTGTAATAATAATAATAATTAAAATAGATTGGAGATAGAAATGAAAACGAATAACAATGTTACATGGTTTGTTTAAATCAATCAACTTGTGGCTTGTCAATCTACTCGAAATTACAATCTATTTTTTAACTTCACTTTACTCGTTTTTGAGTTGATTAGTTTTGCATATTTCATCTGGCCATTTAACATTTCTTAAAAACTGTACTAATATTAACTATTATTCTAATGCTCACAAACGGAGTCAACTAGATCAATAAATATTTTAGTTTTAAATGCATTTATTAAAAATTTTTGATTAAAAATGGATACATATCAAAAAATTTATGTAATGCTAATATTATAAAATAAATTTTTGTAAATTTTGTTTTTTCAAAAAACAAAATATGACTTATTTATTAAATTGTGTTGATCAAATTGTTTTTTGAAAATTAGTATAGTCTAGTTATTTTATAATTTATTTTACTTACTACCATTTAGAAAAACTATGCATTTCTCATGTTATCTAACTTGTCAAATATTTTGAAAAAACGCACAAAAAAATTTTTTTTCTCATGCTTAACAACAAGAACAAATTCTACCAATGGCATGCTCTGTAAAAAAAGTCACATCATCAATTATTAACTCTTTAGCACTTTAGCAACCAACCAGGGTTTGATTAGGTTGCGCAACCTCTCTCAATATAAATCTGGATTTGATTTATTGCCCAGCAAGCCCACTTGTGATGGTTCGTGACAGATGATTGCCTATTGCATTTTTAATGATGCTTCCAATCAGATTGCGTACGGAACCAACAAAATAGCAGTACCACTGATGCTCCGAAGCAATTTCTTTATTTTTAATACTGGAATTATATGAGATTTTAAGTTTTATCTGGAAATTGGTTAATTATTAATTGAGATGTCTCCGAATGTCAAGTGAGTCAATTTGATCTTGTTATTGGAACAGATGGCCCACTTAAGCAGTGAACACGACGGGTCACACATGTTAGCCATGCGGGTGACACTTTTGGGGAGAGACTCGTCCAGCCGGTCTTAAACCAAATTCATTAAAAATCCTACCAATAAAGTTGAAGTATTAAGTTAATAGCCACATTAGAGTAAAGTCACGTCTGACGGACAATTTGCTCTCGATATGATCAAAATTGGCCATCTTAAGCCTTGTTTAGCGCTTCTTGTTGGTGTGTCTCCATTAGCTTTCGTTTAGGTTGGAAGTCATTTGTGTCATTATATTTAATTTTTAATTTTACCCAGTGGTGATTGTTGTTACCCGGCAGCGTTTGGCCGTGGCACACCCAGACACTCGTATCACTGCAGGATTGTGGTCATTTGGATTAATTTATGATGCTCCTAACTACCTCACACTTTGCTGATATACGACCATTTAGAGTCATCCCTTAAGTCTAATAGTTTCCTATTGTCGGAAAAAATTCTAACATTCACTGTGTTGCCAACTATCACTCGTTCACTTTCTCTCGCTTTTTTCTCTCACTGTATATGTGATTCAATATTAAGGCACACATCACGTGAGCATCAGTTGCACGTCAGTTGATGGTTGTTTGGAGTCACTTTACGTCATGTATTACTGCGTGTTTGGGTGGCACAAGACCGATAAGTCTAACCGAATGGAAAATTTGTCAAACATTTGGATTTGATATGGCTATAACTTGACTCGAGCCCACAGATGATGATGGTGGTGGTGATGATGATGATGATGAGGATGGGTAGTCCGGGACAAGCTGTGATAGCACACACTGCTTGATGGCCGCCCATGGTGTGTCCATGTCTTTGGCGGTTCGGTTCCTAGCCTGTCTATGCCAAAGTCTATGCCTGTCAGACCATTCCCAGCGGTCCATTTCCATACCGCCTGCTTGTCTCTATGATTTATGACTAGTTTGCTCGATTTGTTTTACATCTTTTGCTTCTATCTTTTTACTCTTTTTGTGTGTGTGTGCCTGCACGTCTCATACTCCACCACTGTCGACTGACTTTGCCGGTTAGTTGACTGTGAGTGGGCCATTTGCAGTGGGACATGGCAAAATTAATTGCAAATGCAATTTTTTCTCTTTGGGTGTGTGCATCACTCTAAACTCATTCTCGCCTCTTTATCTATGCATAAAAGTGCAAGGCTAATCTAAAGCGCTTCAGTGCAAATTGAATTGGACGCTTGACTGGTCACTCAAACCCTCTCGAGTCACTTTTCCCCCTTTTCTTCCTGTTTGAACTCAACCCAATCATGATTCTCATTTTTTGTTGTTTTTATATAACTTTAAAGTGGTGTATGAATATGTGTGCAATCTGCACTCAAAGCACCCTGCAAACAAGACTTATCACTTATAATATTAAGCAGAGCTAATTTGATTTGGTTCATCTTGATCCACAACCAGGGTTGAGAGTTGTGCGTAGTATCAACAACTCGATTTTAGCATGCTCGATTAACACTGAGCCAACTTTTATTCTCCCTCTTTATCCGTGTCAGCATCTTGCCGCATCGTTTACCTGTCTCTCTTGGTTCAAATTGACCAGAACCAAGTACCAACTCATCAATCATCATCAGCATCTTTGCTGGTAGAAATTTTTTTCTTTGATTTCCTTTGTGGACTGTACAATCTCCGAATTGGGTCCATAGAACTAACCAGTGCAAATTAAATTATTTATTCTAAATTAGTTACCCAAAACCGTAATAATATTATAGAATAAAACAAATGGAAACAATGGTGCTATTAATTTAGTAATTAATATTAAATAGTGTGGCTGTCAAATGCAGAGTTGGTTTAGCGATGACCTCTCTCTCTCTCTCTCTCTCTCTCTCTCTCTTATTCTAATTTATTTTGGTGATTTTTAAATTTACTGTCTTTAAATTATTTTAAGTTGCTTTGTTAACATAATAAAACAACGTTCAAAATTCAAACCTATGTGATTAAAAATGCCTAACACTTAAATTTTAAAAAATTAAGTTTGTAAAAAATTTTATTACATAAGGACAAAATTTTTAAAGCGTCATCTGTTTTTTTGTGAAAACCTCGGCTATACCACCAAGATCAAACTTGAATTATTATAATTCAAAAAATTATGCAAAAAATTGAATTAAATAAAATTCGAATCATACTACAGAAAATTAAATTTTAATTGGTTAAATATTTTAAGCACTACAGTGAAAATTATATTCGATTGGTTAAGCACAATAGAAGTAAAAAAATTCCTACAGTTCAAAAGTGTGACAGAAAACTAAAAATGACAAAACATTGCAAAGGGGTCTGGGAAGGATAATTTTAGAAAGGGCGGGTAAAATTGGGACTTCCTATAATTACCTAAAAAGGTTTCACGGCAACGGAAGTAAGCAGAATTTGTAAGATATCGCACTTCCGTTTAATAGCCAATATTGTCACAATATACACCGACTAAACCATGTTGATAATATTTAAAACGGAATTCAAACTTTTTTTAAATTATTGATGCATGCGGATGCAGGAAATATGATCAATATGTAGACATCACACATAAATAGATAAATCTATAAAATCCAGAATAACACGAGGAACACTGCGATGCTGTTATTCTAGAAGATTCATCTGCAAATTAAGGAAACACAATTGTTTATTCATTTTCATTAAAATCATTATTTATACAGCCTGACGGAATAGAAACTTCTAGATAATTCATACTTTTCTCTCTTCCGTATTATTCTATAACTACAGACATTAAGTATCAAGTAGGTTTGCTATCAGAAGAACTACTATTCGCTGTGCCGGACTTCCAGTCGCCATTTTGCGCGCGCCATTGAGCCGAATATGTCGTCGATATTTTTCCTTTTGTTAATGTTACTTTCCTTTAATAACAAGCCATTGTTGTCGAATAATTATTATATAGTGTTTGTGCATTTTGCCTTTTTTTAATGTGGAATAATGACAACCGCACCGCTTCAAAAAAAACATAAGATTATCAATTACCACTGTTAAAAAAGTAACGTATAAATATCGCAACCCTGAGGGTACGATACCATATCACAACCCTTAAGGCATTGCTAACGGCTTTTCTTAATAAATAGAGTCATAAAATTCTCCGCGCCTTATCGCAACGGCCGCGGGTCAATATTAAATTTATTTTTAATATCCGTAGATAAGTTGAAGTGCGAGGATTTTACGCGTTCAATTTGTTATGCAATTTTATTTAAAAAAAAAAATACCCGTCGCCCTACCTGCCATGGGAATCCTTTCCTACATCAACTTTGCACGCATTTCTCTTGGCTTTTTTAAGTACAAAATTGATTTGAATTGTAAAATTTTGTCTGTCTGTACATTAATATCTCTATCAATAGGATAGTAGTTACTTAGACCGATGCAAATTAAAAAAATATTTAAAAAGTAATCTGAAGAGTATGGAACGTTCGTTAGCTTTTAACTCAAGACATGGTATATATAATTAAAAATATATTTATGCTTTTCTTCTAATATTTATTGTTTATGCAAATTACACATTTAAAATTTACTGATATTATAAATGCGAAAGTTAAGATGCATGGATGGATGTTTGTTATTAGCTATCTCCAGAACGGCTTAACGGATCTCAATATTTTGTTTATATTTACATGATACTGAAAGAACACATAACATAACTTTCTAAATAAGTTTTTTATTCGATACACACACACACATGCACACAGAAATACAGACACGCTCATACATATACATAAACATACGCACTCACACATAAATACTCTCCAACATCCACACTAAAAAACTGACGTACTTACAACGAACTTACAACTCG
>DVQH01000578.1:0-21377 GCA_018231625.1 Papilio phestus | reverse complement strand
TTTGCTTCACTTTTCTATGTAAATTCGAAGAGTAAAACTTGAGGCAACACTGTAGATAAGAGGCATATCTGTATATTCACGTATATCATTTAATTTCAAATGTAACATTCTCGAACGTAGCGAAGCGCTTTCGCAAGCTAAGTATTCCAAAAATTTCATATTCTAACGTTACCATTGGGTTGTAGCGGAGGATGTACTGAAAACAAAACGAATCATCAGTCATAGAACAAAACAAATCGAGACTCGCATCCAGCGTCAAATTGTAATCGAAGATGGTAAGGTGATCTCGGACAGTGGTCCACAAGTCACCACCAAGACACTGGAAGACTCGGTGGAGAAGTTCGAGGAGATGGAGGAAACCAAGGCAAGCAGCAACTGCAAAGAGAGTGCTGCCAGGAGAGATCATCAATCGTGTGATGACTCCCAACCTACCACACCGCGCAAACAGTAACCATATTTCCATGTTTCCTACTGCTTTTGCTTACTCATTTCCACTGTCAGGTACATGTTTGGATTTGAAGCCAAACAACACCTTACTGATGACAAGCATAGTCGAGATCATCACTCAACCGATTCGAGAGATTCAAACAATTCCAAACCAACAACATATTTCTTTGGCCAAGACCAAAGTCCAAATAAGGTAAAACCAATTCCTTAATTTAAATTTTTTAGTTTTCTCTTTCATTATGAGCAGATTGGACATTTTATTTTTCTCAAAATGTAGATAGTTGGATAGTGTTCTAGTAAGATTCTGGTCAAGTTCAGTTAATGAATAATGTTTTGACTACGTTACTATAATTAGTATGATTGCAGTCTTCTGAATTCTGATTAAGTTAGTAGCTTCTTTTTAGATAGTTTTCCTAAAATGTCCATTCTGGTCAAAATTACCTTAACACATACAAATAAATAATTGATGATTAACATATCATACAGAATACATTTTACTTGGGTGATCAGAGGAAAACCAACTTGAGCAAGAGAGACATCAACAACAATGATGACACTATGTACATAGATGAAGATGGCACAGAACGTGACTGCCAGTTCCACTATCAGTTTGACAACCACAGCAAACTTTGGTAACATATCTATGCAACTGGTGGCCACAAAGTCCGAATTAATTCGCGCTGTGATTCATGAATCCATTCCAAATACTCGTTAAGCAGAACTATAAATTTAAACAAAAACACAATGCCAAATATATATCAAAATAAAAAATACGCCCGTACATATCGAGCTAAACTAAACTTACATTTCTTGTCACTCTTCCACTTGGCTAGCAAAGCTTTCTTGCTCAAAATTTCATTAGTTGTGAGACACTTCATGACTTTCTCCACTTTGGGTTGGGCAAAAGACCAGGTTTTGGTGAGAATAATGGGTGGTGTTGACATGAGTTTAGTATGTTTGGCAAACCACTTGAGAACATCTCCATTGAAGAGAAAGTATGCAAAGTAACGATACTTATCCGTGCCGTCAGGATATTCTACTTCCACTGCGGGCAACTCCCAATTATAAGGACCAAAGGTCGATTTGCGGTGACACTTGACCATATCGTCTCGTGGGTCATAGCGCGGTGGTGGTTGCTCCAGAGGATTCGAAAAGTTACAATGCTTGCTGGCATAGATTGGCAGCCATTCGGGTTCGATCACAACCAAATTGCGCATGCACATGCGCGACGACTCAAAAATCTCCTGGTAAGCCACGTACTGAGGAGTCTCGTTGAAAAGAGTCGAGTTGGGTGAAATGAACACCGGATCCTCCACTTCAATCGACTGATAGCAATTGCGAATTGGCTTTTCCTTCTTCCTGATGCCGCCATCTTCGGCTTGTTCCGTGACAGTGGTCACGGGAATGCGCTTAGCCACGTGATCACCAAACCCACAAAGAAATAACTGTCGAAGTTGCTTCACTTGACGGTCAGAAGGAACCGAAAGCTCTAAAGAGAGTTCCAAATTCTTGGTAATCTGCTTCACTTGACTGGTCAGCTGACTACGCAACTTATTGATTTCGACCATTGCATTGTATCGAAGTGAATAGTGATCACAAAACTTAGCACTCAACCCTTCGAAATTAGCAGCACCAATAGCACTCAATAGTGCCATGATATCACCCAGTATGAGGCAATTGGGGTTTCGAAAAAAGTCATTCTTTTTCTTATCAGACTCGTTGATTAAGAATACTTCTTGAACTGTTAGTGCAGAGATGATGGCCACTGTGTAAGGTATGAGGTCTGATTGATTTGAAAGACACAGCATTTTGCTGTAACGAGGATTCACCGGAAAGAAAGACATAATTTTACCCAAATCAGTGATTTTTGACCGAGTAATCTTGTGATTTTTTCGGTCGTAGAAAATCTCCTCTTTCAGAGCATCCAACCAGAGAAGACGCTTCTCAGCAGCCAACAGTGCTTCTACGTTGGGCTGAGTGGGAAAGGGAAAGTTGACCACATTGTCAATGCCAATAGCTTTCATCTGGAGTAACAAATCGTCCACTGGCTTCACCACTATTTCCGGATCAGAGTATTGCTTGAATTGATCAGCGAAAACGGCCGAAGAGTAGAGACGATAGCAATGACCAGCACTAGTTCGACCAGCACGACCAGCCCGCTGATCAGCCGAAGCTTTCGAAGTCCAATCAATCAAAAACGTTGAGATTCCTGTGACATGGTCATAAACCTTTCTTTTGATCTAAGTCATCATCAAGCAAAGTGGTTAGTAGGAGAATCAAACCACCAATGCCAACTGTCTCACCTTTCCGGTGTCGACAACATATTTAATATTGGGAATGGTTAGTGAAGTCTCGGCAACATTGGTAGCGATCACGCAGAGACGACAACCCGAGGGGGGCTCCTTAAACACCAACGCCTGCTTGTGATTGGGCAACATGGAGTAAAGTGGAAGACAGTAGAGGGGTTCATGGGTAACCACTTCAATGTCATCCACAAGTGTCTCATCATCCTCATTCTCGTCTTCCTTGTCTCCTCTATCCTCCTCCTCTTCGTCACTACTTTCATTTGACTCGTTGTCTAAGTAATTTAAACCCTCACTTGCAACCGGGTTGACTGAGAATCTTAATACACAAACACTAGAATCAGAAATCAGTTACGGTATACAAATTTACTTACAAATCTAAATTCACGGTGATTGGATCTGGTTTCTCATTACTCTTCTCGGCATCATTCTTATCCTCTAATTGCGTGTCCTGCTCAACCTTTTCAATCGTTTTCTTAAATGGCTTCTTTTTAAATGGAAACTTCTCAGTGAGCATAGCACACAGTTGTCTCACTTCCTTACGACCAGTAACAAACACCAAAATACCGCCCGGAGGCATTTTACTGTGGATAGAGCATACCTTCGCAAAGGCATCTTGCATATAGTTAGGATTGGTTTCTTTCTTGAAGTGCAAATCCACCTTGTACTGACGTGATTCAACCTAAAACAGTCCTATTTAGTAATGATCTCACCTTTAGACTAAACCACATCATACCTTGATAACCGGAGGAGGGTCCTTGAATAAACGACTGTTTTTTGTAAAATCCTCAACCCTCAAAGTGGCAGACATGATTATTAGTTTAAGTGGATCTCCTTGCTAAAAACAATTGAATTAGTTTTTAATAGTTATAACATGTTTGGGTATAGTACCTTGTGTCGTGTTTGGACCACCCTTGAGAGGAAACCAATCAGAATGTCCGAATAGAGACTGCGTTCGTGAGCCTCATCAATGATCAACGCAGAATACTTGCGAAGCAGAATATCCTGTCAGATAGCCAGTAAATAACCTTACTTTTAAAATATATTACAAACTTACCTGCTCGATCTCCTTCATCAGAATGCCATCAGTCATGAACTTGATTTTGGTTTTATCACCAGCGTTGCCTTCAAACCTAACCTGGTAAGAAACTTCCTCTGGTGGCAAGTTGAGTTCGTAGCCAACTCGCTTCGACATCGAGATAGCAGCCACTCGACGCGGTTCGGTTACGCCAATCATCTTGCCTTGCAAGGTGTAGCCAGCTTCATACAAAAACTGTGGCACTTGAGTGGTCTTGCCCGAGCCAGTTTCACCACAGATGATCACCACCGGGTTGTACATGATCGCTTCCATAATAATGTGCTCTTCGGGTAAAATAGGCAGTTTAAGTCGTGCCTTCTGCACTTCGCTCGATCTGTTCACCACTACGAAAACACTCTTCTTAACAGGTTTCTTCTCTTGACACTTGGTATCCTTTGCACTCGACACTGACTGGTCTGTGATTTGATCCGAACATTGAATAGCTTGAGTAGCATCACTAGACTTCACTGACTCGTCGACTACTGCGTTTTCCTGCACTTCTTCAGATCTCTCTACTTCCTGAGTGGTCTGATCCGTGTCATCTTCATTCTCTTCAACCTCTTCGCTTTCACCCGAAGACTCGTCTGAACTCGACGATATCTCCAGTCCAACCACATTTTGGTCTTTTCGGTAAAAGTTTTTCTCATTGTTTTTCAATTTAATTTTTGGAATTTTAACTCGTTTATAAACAAACTCTTCTTCTTTTTCCCCTTCGTTCTTATTATTGAAAGAATTGTACAAATTGAGTAAATCGTATATTCTGTTGAAAAATATGAAATTTAATATTTAAATAAGAATCAAGTGAGCGAACAAACCGTTTGCGTCCAGCAGTTTGTACCACACTAGTCGAGGGCATCCGATCATAATTGCTATCGTCCACTTGATATTGTTGAAGATCACTGATTAATTTTGCTCGCTGCATTCAATTTAATAAAATTATTTTTAAATAAAAAACTTGTGAAATAATTCCAAACATACGTTAATTTTTCTGTTTTTCCTCTCGAGCACTTTCTCCAACTTCTTGCGTTTTTTCTTCGAAAGCACCGGTTGTTTAACCTTTCTCTTTTCTTTCTTCTCAGTCTTCGCTACAGCGGGCTTGCTGGCATCGAGTACCAGCGAGTTGCAGTCATCATACTTGCTCGGATCAACGTTGATATCGATATCAACCTAGAATTAATGAACCAATTGTAGTAGGCATTGTACATCTATTTCAACTTTTAACATACTTTGTTGTTTTCAGTAGCCATAATAATATTGAAGTAACTAGCAAAGAGATAAGAGATTACAAACAACAAACATAATAATAACAAACACGTAAAGCAAAAGGGGCAAAAGGAAAACACGTGGTGTAAAGTGGGAAAACGGGTGGCTATTTCAACCTGAAGCTTGTGGCGCGAGCGTCTATTTCGTGATTGTATTGGTTTGATCAGTGCTCGGCGTGAATCGATCCTACCAGAATCGTGTTTCTTTGGTCTTGTGAGGTGACACGATGAGTGAACAGACCACCGAGGATGAGCAAGGGCCGCAACATGCCTTTGGCAAGAAGTTCAAGCACACACTGGACAGCGACGAAGAAGATGACGAGGTGGACGCGGAGAAGTACAACATTCTTGACACCGATCTGATCGAGGGCACCGAGAAGGCTACCGTTGATTTCGATGGTGAGATCAAGATCACTCCGTTCAATATGGACGAAGAGTTGGAAACCGGCCACTTTGACCGAGATGGAACCTACATCTTCAATAAGGAGGTGGACATCAGAGACAACTGGCTGGACAATATCGATTGGGCCAGGGTTAAGCGTGATGATACTCAGAAGATTCAAGACTCTGATGATGACACTGATAAGCCATCAGTGAACATTGAAGATCTCTATTGTCAAGTTGTTGAATTGTTACAACCTGGAGAATCACTGGAAAAGGCAATCCAACGTTACGGCAAGGAGTGTCGTGAAATCCGAAAAAGCAAGACAAAGAAGCAAAAAGTCGAGACTAAGGTTGAGGATAACTTCGAGCAGCAAGACAAAGGTAAAGAGTCAAAGGAAAAGATGATGAAGTTGTCATCGATTGCTGACCAACTTTTGAGCACTGGTGATATGAACATCTACCAGCGCAAAATGGAAGAATTTCAATTACACCTGAGAAAATGCGAAACCTCGAAGGCCTCTCCAAGCACGGACATGTTCGGTGAGGACTTCGACAGCAATACAGTGAGCACTTCGGACGAAACTGGTAAGATTGAGCCAGCCACCGAGACAGTGCAGTGGGAGTTCAAGTGGGAAGATTCACCTGACGCACCTGTCTATGGCCCGCACACTAGCCAAGAGATGCTGGCGTGGACCAACGAGGGCTACTTCAAGGATGGTGTCTTGGTGAGACGCAACAACTCAGAGGAAACCAAGTTCTACAGTTCTAAACGAATCGATTTCGAACTCTACATTTGATTTGAACACTTGAATATTTAAGTATTTATCTATATTTGTTTACTCATCATTTGATTTATTGCTACAATTTATGTGGGTATATATATTATTCATAAATATGTACACGTGAGCATCGATATAAATGAAACTTGCACATATGGTACCAAATCATTGATTCTTGAAAAATTCTTCGAGCAAAGTAACGCGTCGCTTTTCGACAATCGATATCTGGTTTTCAAGATCACCTCGGTCGGTAGTTTCGGCATTTTCCACCTTCCATGATAGAGCTTCGATTTCAGCCTCCAACTGAGCTTGTTGGTATTCGAAGAGGTCCTTGCTAGAGCCTGCTTCCATGTAGAAGGCAGCTGGGTAGGTGTACTGCAGTGTGTAGCGACACTTGGCCAACAGTGCAGCCGCCTTGATCAGATACTGCCAGTCAATCCAGGTACCACTGTTAGCCATCAGCTTCTTCTCGATTTTGTCTTTGATACGCTCCAGGGTAGCTTTCTCCAGTCGAAGACTCTTCTGGTGGTTGTCCCACCGTTCATAGTAAAAGAGATACTTCCGCAACGATTGACGAGCGCGCTCAACTTCTGTTTTGGCATTTGCAGTTTCCACAAACTTACTACAATTGTAATAAGTAGCGCCGTGCTGATCCCAGGCACCTATCAATACAATACAAGTGACTAAATCAATGTCCCATTCGGTAGATAATGTTCTCTTACCTAGGCAAACCCAACAGAAATTGTGTCTACACTTGTAACACATCATGTGATTGCAACCTCCGTTCTTCTCAATGCTGCTGTTGCATTTGGGACAGTCCTTCGTGTTGGCGGAGATATAGTTCGCAGTTTCCGAGTCATCCGCACACTTGATGGTCCACAGTTTCAGAATTTTACAGTCAGCCGGTGCATGATACTCACAGCCACACTTGAAACAGTACGAGCTGTTGCATGTTTTACAAGTCACTTTCTTCAATTTGCACTCCTTTGCCTTAATAATCTGCTTGCATTCGGAGTTGACGCAAAAGCGTAAGTTAGGATGGGATTCGATGCAATCTTTAAAAAACATAGTGCGATACTTGTCCAACATGACGCTGTCTGTGATCAACTGCTCAATGAGGGACTCGGGTACGCGAAGATGACACTTGGTAGACATACACTCGATTTGGGCAGCGTGTCCGTTTTCAAGCTCACATTCAATGTAACACCGCCAGCAAGTATCACAGAAGTAATGCTCACATAGCAGTGCTTTTTGATCGTTCATAAAGAAGTTCTCGAGGCAAATTTCACACTCAATCTGGTTGGATAAGTTACTTGCAAGAGAAGAAGGCACTTGGTTTTGCACCACTTTGTAGGATAAATCAGCCAATGGACTCACTTTATCCGACTCAATAAAGTTGGCACTTCCTTTCAACTCCTTGCCTTGAGGCTTAATGCCCATTTCTTCCAAGAAAGCATCTCGATTTGATAACATACTAGACAAAACTTTATTTTCGTCCCAATTATTCTGAATAAGAATTATTTTAACAAGTTGAGGTGAAATCTAAAACATTGACCAAAAGAAAAAATAAATGTAAATGTATATAAAAGTTACACCATACCTTAATTTGCTGCGCCAATGAAAGAACCTGTGCTTCGAGGTGATCTTTGGTTTCTTGCACCGAAATGCACTCATAATCTAAAGCCTCAATGTCCAACTTTTGTCGAATATTGTTATCCTTGAAGACCTCAAGATAATCATCTTCGTTGGCCAAATAGTACCCCTCATCGTCGTAGCCATCATCATCGGTTTCCATGCCCTCTTCATAGTTGTCTTCCGGAGCGAGCATTTTGGTTGGACAATCACAACAGGGAAGAACACTAGGCAAGTATGTTTTAGAGTATTGTTAAGCTAACAGAAGTGAACCTAGGCAATGGCACAAGGCACACATGAGAGCACCTCGAGCAAGCGAGCACTTCACTTCACGCCGACACTTTGCCACTCGATGCAGTTTGTGCACAACAACATCCACAGCACAACGTGAACTGCTATTTGTGAACATCTCTACTCTCTCTCTCTCTCTCTCTCTCTATCCATGTACAGACAGTACTGTGCTGTGTAGCTGCTCGGGCTCTTCTCTCCTCGACTCAATATGACCACTGCTGCTGACCGTGCCCCAAACAAGTGAACCAGAAGTCCTCTGTCCCACACAGGCACAAGTTTAACCCCTTTCTCAAACCAACCACTTACGCACAGATGGATGGCAAAAAGGTTAGAACACTACCTATACATTTATTTTTATTATTACGATTTCTCAATGCGATGCGATGATCATAAGGATGAGCTAATAACACTAGCATATGTTTTTTTGACATAATCAACGCTGATGATTCCAAGTGCCACCTGCCTTAAGGCATTTCAAGTTATTGATAATATACAATAATATTTCGTTTGTTGTGCTCTCCATTGCAGGCCATCGTGAGTTATGAGGATGATGATGATGAGTGCAGCACCAGCGAGAGCAGTTACCCAAAATCATCTGGTAGCGATTTCAAGTCCGAGGGTGCTGTCTTAAAACGTAAGAGTGATATTTATTAAAATATTGTTCAAATGAGATGTATTAACCGTTTCAGATGATGGTGATGATGATGACAGAGAAAGAGATAATAATGAGTCGAGTGGTGGGCATCGACGTTCATATCATCACTCTAGGCACTCTAGTCAAGGCCACAAATCCTCAGCTATAAGTAGCAGCCATTCATCGTCACGAGACCATCGCCAGTCATCGGGATCTTCGCGATACCATCGACATCGATCAAGGAGTGTTTCACCAAGCAGTTACCGACGATCTAGCCACAGGCGAAGTCGGTCTCGCAGCCGTGACTCTCACCATCGATATTCATCACGGCGCAGCAGACGGAGTCGTTCTCGAAGTACTTCTAGGACTAGGTCTAGGCGTGGCAACTGTCGCAAATCCAAGCGAGATCACTCACGTAGCAGATCCAAGGACCGATATCATCATAAATCTCGTAGTCGCGAGCGAAGTCCACATGAGTCAAGCAGACAGAGTAGGAGTGATAGGAAACGCTCGGATGAAGAGCCAACCAAACCTGTCAACTTGAGCCAAAGTCAACCCGAAATTTCTGGTTTCACGGCTCCTCCGGTAGCAATTCCAGTTTCATGTAAAGCGGAGATGCCTCCAGTATTACCTACGGTGAAAATACCTGAAATTCCAAAATACTATAATGCCAACGTGGTGAATCGACAGAAGATAGCAGCACAAGAGGAGAAACGCAAACTTTTGTGGGGTGATTCTAAAAAGGTGAGTATTTGGAGTAGTTAGTGTGATTGTTGTAATATTAACACACACGTATCGCTTATATTATTCGCTCCTTGTGTCTATAGGAGAAGGGATCCACTGTTTGGACAAATCTTAAATTTCAAGGTGAACATGGCTCTGCAATGACAGAAAAGTTTCGTAAACTGATGGGAATCAAAGCAGGCGAAGAAAAAGGCGCGGCGAACGATCAAGAGACCAGTAGCGGCAATGTTGCCACTGATGAGTTATCGTCTAATCAGGCGAAACTCTTTGAAAATCTGAGTATGCAGTACTCGATCGCTCGGATGTCGACACATACGCACCGTGGTGTGGGACTCGGGTTTGGTTCTTCACACAATCGACTACTCTGAGTGGTTTGCAATCCACCTTGTCAGCTATCATGGCTTATGAGTGTGTTGTTCAATCCCCTTTCGCTTTCTACTTAACATTCAGTTGCTTATTTTGGCTAAATTAAATGCAACCAGTACCTGTACATGACTCGCGTCAGTCACCTTTGTGGATACTATTGACTGAGTGTCAATGGACACTTTTACCACCACTCTTGGCGGAACCAATCATCTAGAGTTGAAATCACGTTGTCCGTTTCCGTTGGTAACTGACTATTCTGAGCCGACTACTCAGCTCGAATCCTGTAATGGGTATTCACCAGAACTGGCACCATTTGGCAAAGGCGCCTAGTGATCACTGATAGTGGCCGCGGCACGACAGATTCGAATAATAAATTTGGGTCAAAATCTCTTTGCTTCCAATTAGTATTCTCTTTTTCATCATCATCATCATCGCCTCGTGTGTTGGCACTTGACTCTCGCTTGCTTAGTCATGTGAACTTATAGGATGCAAAACCAAACGTGCAATTAAACGTTCATTGACACATTCGCATTCGCACATTTCAAACTTTCCTTTTCATTGAGATCCACCTCGCTGCTGTTGCTGCCGCTGCTGGCAAACTGGCCGAGAGGCCATTCGACGACAGTCAGACCTCTAGCTAATAAGTAAGGCAAGCCTTGCAATACCACCGAAAACATGATGATTCCATTCAGCGAGTCTTACCCAAAGTTAAGCAAACACAAGGCTCATCACGCAACATATCTCAACTATGTCAGATTATGCTCATGAGTTGCCCGTGATACTGGACAAAGTGGCAGAAAAGATGCAGATTGTCAAAACATAGATCCTTGCTGTATGACTATTTCAGTACTGGTTCTCAAGTGTTATATTGACCCTCTTCCGAGGGCTGCACTACTTGACCATTGCTGCAATCGTCTCGATCATTTTCTCTAATCACTATGCTCATCCATTTTTAAATTATCTTATTTTATAATCGCATTAATTATTAGCAGTATTATTTTTTTAGAATAATATAATAAGAAAAAGATTGCGAATGCTGACAGATTTGCAATCGGGTATTAGTTTGGATGGGCTTTCTCACCCAGTTGTCTTCTTGGCACGCCTGATGAAGCGAGTTTATGAGGGGGAGAGAGAGAGAGAAAGTGTATGACAGGCGGCAGGTGTCGCGACAGGCACCTTGTGGTGGCATCCTTGTCAGATCTAATTAAGTCATTTGGTTGCACAATGCTCATTTCGTCAATGGTCACCGCCACCAGCAGTGGCAAGTGAGGTGTGCAGGGATGTGCAGTGCGAAAGGGATAGCGCAAGCACGGCACCTCTACCTGGCGCGGTGATCAGTGATCAAGCTCGGCCTGTACTTACTGCCATCTCGAGCACAAGCTTCAAGCAGGACCACTTCGGGTAGCATTGCTCGCATCATATGGTGTGACCTAAAAATATATAATTTCACATTTATTTTTACCTTTTTTCGGTTGTTCGTATCACGATCATACACACACAACAAGAGGCCGTGGTGAGGTCTTGACACTTGTTGTTTATCTGTATATTGCTCCAGAGCTGCTGCTCTTAGCATTCTACTATTTGAAATCAGTTAAGTATCTAGTTTAGTTATTAATTTCAGAATTGGTTGTTCTTAATAATGGTTTTACTGATTTTAACAAATTATCACCTAGATCTTGAATAAAGTTTCGCAACAATCTATGTTAATCATATTCTTACATTTGGTAGTCAAAAGTTGGAATTACCTTTATTTATTACTATTAAAAGTAAATAAAATTCCCTAATTCAAAGTTCAATGAACTTTGAACAAGTGATATGGCACGAGAGGCAAATAATGATCAAGTTTGCCTTGTTGCTAATCTCACTTGCTCGTGCAACCAATCTTGTGCTGTGCAGCTCAGTCTATTGGGCCAATGTGTGACCGATCACTCACTTGTCGATCGATGCTCTCCCTTGTCTGGCATGTCCAGAATGGAACGTACAACGAACTTTTCGAGGTTAGAGGCGTCGATTCTGAAGCGGCCCGGAGGCGATCAGTGCACCAGTGGCCAGGGCCGCATCATTGGGGGAGCAGCGATGGACAACACGGGCGGTGCAGCTTTGCTTGTTGCACGAGCTCTTATCATGGGCAAATTAATTCAGCAAAATCGCCATTTACATATGACATTTATTTTAGAAAAATGTGGTGCTCAAGAAGGCAAGCCTCACGCCAAAGAGTGACGATGTGTGTATGTGAGAGAGAGAGAGAGAAAAGGCAGCTTTATGCGGACAATGACCGAAAGTGACCAAAGTGATCTCACGGAGATCTACGCGAGTGACGCGAGCTCTGGCCTTTAGCCACTCACTCGTTCCACTGTCTCACCACTCCACACTCTCCATCATTCTACTTTGTTCTCCTCTATAAATCCTTGTTCGACCTTCGTGCGTTACACTCCAGGCTACACGGTTTGAGTGGTCCTAGACTAGTGTGTTTTGTCGAGTATACGCATAAATGAAACGAGCAAAAACAAGCTTGTTGGGGACAAAGCATCAGGTGAAGTAAATCATTGAGTAATAGTGGGGCCTAGCTAGGACAGAGAGCCAATGGTCCGCATCGATTGTTGTCTGCATCAGAGTCACATGCAAGCAGCACACGATTTTGATCAGATGCTCGAAATCTTTTCCTGCTCCCAGCTGAGAGACTAGTTGAGTTCAATGACCCATAACTGAAGACTCTTGCTGCACTCTCCTCAAGCGCGCCACACTTCTTTCACAGAGCACACGACGCGCGCGGCGAGATGCAGCCGACGCGCACATGCTCGCTCGCCTGGCTCCAATCAGCCTCACACCTGGCGATATATGGTCACTGGCTAGTGCCTGCTGAGTCGTATTAACAGGCTAACTATTGCATTGAAATCTATCGAAACGCTTTCTTTGCCATTGATTTCAATTGGTTTAGCTTGCATCAGCTTTATATCTAAAAAATCTACCATTGATACTTTTTACTTTTTAAAATAAATAAACGGCGAGTCGATGTTAAAAACAAATATAAAATATAACTTTTTCTTGCACTAATTAACGGTCATTTGTGAAGTTTTCGATCTGTTCAGCGACCAAGATCTCCTGAAAACCAGACAGTGTCATCGATGGCCCACATCATTCCACTCACTGTAGTTACTTTTTACTAACTAATCCTCTTGACACACACCTGATTGCAGCAAGAATAATTCACTAATTTTACCTTTTCTTAAATGCACTTGGAACGAGATTAAGGATCTAGTGTAACGACACTAGCATTTAATCTTGATGTTGGTTGAGTAGTGTACGTGTTTAATCGGTGGCGGTCGGGTTTCGACACAGATGTTTCGATGTCTCGTCGACTACCTGTACAGCGTCAAGGCAAGGCCGCTGCTCGTCGTGTCGATGGCGACCAAGTGCCAGAGGCACCAGAAGCAATGCATGAGAGCCATCACGGTGATGTGCACCATCTAACCTAATTTTTCCCCTTTTGCGAAAAAAAGAGTAAAAACGTCGCTTAGTGGTGTGAGTGAGGCAAACATGGAACAAGCAAACGCGCAACACTCGAATGGAGAGCTCCGAAACGACTTGCAGGCGGGCGACAGACACACCGACGAAGGACAGGTGAGAGGTGAAAGAACTGAAAGAATTGAGCTTGCAAACTGCGAGGACACCGCGAGTGAGCTTGAGGATCAAAGTTTATTGAACCTGCCGGTGGCACTGTGAGGAGAGTGGCACAGCCACATCCACTACCAACCTTGACCTAACTTTGCTTGTCTTCGTGCCTTCTTGGTGTCTCAGTGTGGCTTGCAGTGTTCATTGGTGCCCCACTGCACCGTAGTGCACGCCTCACCACTGACCACCCAACCAGGCTCCAGAACGAATGCTTGCTTACTGCGAGTCGAATGTCACCGAGTCGGGAAGTGTTCTGAGATTAGTCTTGAGTTCATGAACTTGATTTCGGATATGCACCGAGCGGAGTAAGCCGGAACAGATAGCAAGAAGAGATGGCGTGGTGCCCTCACACACAATCGGGTAAGGAACACAATTGGTGCTAAGCAACTGACCCATCTCCAATGGACGGATCTAATTAAATTGCTCACCAACCTAGCCCAAAGGACCAGTAAGAGGTGTGCCGTGTGTGTGTGGCGGAATGGCAAAGCGCGAAATGGCACATGGCTACCTCATGTTGGTGGAAGGCACCGACCGACACAGAGACACACACACCGACCACTAATCAGTCACACAGTGCCATCCCACCCGGGTGGCGGCATGCTTCGTGCATGATGCATGGTCCCCCGGCTAGCCCTGCCTGAGAAGCAAACAAGTCAACAGAGGCACCATGCTGTCACTCGTGTAGACGTTGTATGGATATACAAAATAACCACCTTTGTAACAGTTTAAACTATAGAACATTCACATGAGGTAAAATGCTAGATCTGTGCTTAGTTCAGTTTTCCCATATGTCTTGTCCAGGTATTGTCAATTAACTTAGGTTAGACTTCTGTAAATTCAAAAAAAACATATTTTAAAGGTCTTCGAAAAGATTTGAAATTTTTCCTGTACCCTATTATTTTAGTAGATAGCATGACCCTAATTAAATGTGCAAACAATTAGCTTTATGAACTATAGGCAGCAAGTATGAAAAGGAAAACCTAAAATGTGTGTGGCACAGAGTATTCGAAAAACAATGAAGATCGTACCCACAAAGACTAACACGGCTCGCTCGCATCACTTCGACCGACTATGCGCGGTGCGAGAGAGCGTGAGGCAAACTGGCCGCGCTGCGGTTCAACGACCTATGAATGACTAAATGACCTCGGTGTTTGGGCTGATGGCCGCGCACACACCATTTGCAAACTAGGAAATTAATACATACAAAGCGAACACATCTCTCTTCATGCCATCGCTCGCACTAGTTTTTGGTGAGAGTATCGATGTGCTTGGTGAGAACGATGCGATTTCGCCACCAGTGCGACACGATCGAGTGCGACAGATTCGGACCGAGGTAACTGTCTCAACTTATAGGTTATTTTTTCACTTGCAACCAGTTAGTACAATTGATGCTTAGATGGACCGTGCAACTAGCTCCAGACCAAGCGAGGGCCGTGCCATGAAAACAAATTGTAATATAAATACTTCATGGTGAGCAGATTTGACTGCCCCTTGCCTGTTGTAAGCAGCAATATTTCTCAACAACAATTGGAAACTAGCACCACCAGTTGCTGGTACCGAAGCACTACTAGATGATACCGGTATGGATGGATTGAATAGAATCCAATTGTTGTGTGCTTCCTGAGAACAGGTGATGTAAAAGATAATAAAAAGCGTGCTCGCTCCGTCATCTGCCCACGTGTCTTGCCCGCCCGGATCAGCTGATCGCCCGACCTCCCTGCCGCCGGCACGAAGCATGACGCACCGACGGCACGACGATCAGGACTGGCCGAACAGCTCGATCCCCCCCGACGTCGTCTGTTATTACCGTAGTGTGCGAACACTCGCCAGGCTTTTCCTGGTTGGGTATTCGCAACTTCACTCTTAGGTAGTCATCGTGGACTCGACCTTAATTTCGCACTAGGAAATGAGAACTGACAGGCAGCCTGGTAACAAACACCAGTTCGCTGGGGTTCACCTATGCTCATTTGTAAACGAGTTTTTCAGTTCAAACAGTGCTGTGTAAAATTTGGTCAAATAGTCTTACCAAAATTATCCGGCAACAAGAATCGCCACGTGACTCAACCCAATGCTTGTGTCGTTGTATCGCTGCCGAGGTGATTTTATCAACTTTTTTTATTCTTATTAATTGTAAATATTCATATGGTTTGGTACAACAGTTTGGTTTTAATTATCGACGAACGCCAAGACCCAAAACCGGCGAGACACTTGAGCTAGCCTGCATCATATGCCAAACCAAGAGATCTGCCAAGACTTTGGGAAGGAGTTTTCCTCGTACAGGAAACTTTCCGATGCCTCACCGAGCTCCCATCGTGTGTCGACCTCGACGAACGATAGAAAGAGGCGGTGTTTTGCGCTTGCATCAATTCAAATGCCTCGCTAATTGCAAAGGAGTCATCCGAACGACGTTTGATTGTATTACTGGTGAGCTATTTGGCATATGTAGGAACACCTCCCATTTGCACTATCCGTCGAGATCTAGTCTAGTTCATTCCTCATGATGGTGGCTCTCTCTGACTGTGTCTGCCTGCTATGAAGGTTTCTTGTTTCCGCTGACTACTTCATTTGTCGATGCACAACACCACACCACACACACACAGACACACACCGCACACGAGACACTCGATGCCGCCGAGTGATATAAAAAGGCCAACCGAGTGGGCTTTCGTCTCACAGACACCACTTCGGTCTTTGCCGCGCGCCACCGGCCGCCCTCTCCGAATCTCGCTGCCTGACCGTGCCGAATTGAGCTTGAGTCAGTCTGGAAGACTTTTGTTTGGACCACCAGTAGCCAGGACGACCAAGACTGACTCAATCGTGTGCAATATGCACCAGTCCTAAGTGGAACATCAAGTAGTCACTCTACGAGGTACCTATGTGGTCGATGGAACGGTGATAGTTAAGTAGATCGATCTCTGAGTACCACTTCGACCGCAATTGCGTCCATCCATAGTCCCCCTTTAGTCAGTAGCTTTCCTCTCTTTGAACGATGCTTGATCTGGTTTTTCCTCTGGTCCTATCTGCATCACTGATACGCGTTGTCCTCATCTCGTTGTTTGTATTTCTGCTCACCAAGCTTTACCTGTCCAAGCCACGATCACAACCATTGCCGCCTGGCCCGTCAGGAATACCCTTTCTTGGTCTGCTACCTTTCGTCGATCAAGATTTTCATCTAACTCTCACCAAGCTTGCGAAAAAGTACGGCTCGATCTATCAAATTTATTTAGGCTCGAAGCGAGTAGTGGTTATCAATGATGCCAAGATAATCAAAGAGGCTTTTCGGCAACCTGTCTTTTCAGGGCGGCCTGATACCGAACTAACTCGAATCTTGCAAGGCTACGGTATGAGTTAACGTCTAAACTAGGTTCATGAGTAGTGCTAACAATGCATCTCTTTTTCTAGGCATTGTCAACACCGATGGTGCTTTGTGGAAAGAGCAGAGAGCATTTTTGCATTCGGTTCTACGCAAATTGGGTGCCAAAAGCATGATTCTTGGTCGTGACTGTCTGGAACTCAAAATTCGAGTAAGTACTTATTAAAGATTGATTATATTTGATCATAACTGACTAATTTTAACTTGCAGTCTCAAGTTCAAACATTCCTAAATGATCTCAGAAACACAAACTCTCAGTCAATCAAAATCCGTCCTTACCTGGCTTGTGCTGTCAGTAATGTGATAGGCAGTCTGTTGATGAGCATGACATTCAAGAGCTCTGATCAGAAGTTCCGTCGAATTATCGAGCTAATGGAAGAAGGCTTTCGCCTGTTTGCCATTGCCATGCCGGTTAACTTTTTGCCACTGTTTCGATTCATGCCGCTGGTTAATTACGCATATCAAAAGATGAAACGCAATCGCGACGAGACTAGTCGGTACTTTCATGAAATCGTAGAAGAACACCGAAGCACGTTGTGTCCGGACAACATACGTGACTTTGTCGATGCTTACCTTGTGCAGCATGATCGCGTCAAGCAGTCGGGCCAGCAGTCCTTCTTCTCCGAGAAGCAACTGATCCAAGTGATGAACGATATCTTTAGCGCTGGCCTGGAGAACGTAACGAGCACCGTCGAGTGGGCTGTTCTCTTCCTCATGCTCAACCCGAAAGTGCAACACAAGGTGCAGGAGGAGATTCGAAGTGTGATAGGTCATGAGCGCGAGCCCCAACTCGCCGACCTCGAGCATATGCCTTACACGGAAGCCACCATTTGGGAGGTTTTGCGCCGTAGCAACATCGTGCCACTGGGCAATGCGCATAGCACTCTCGAGTAAGTCTCATTCCCATTGATTCGATTAAGCATTGATTAACCTTTTAATTACAGTGATTCCTTTCTTGCCGGATATTCAATTCCTGCTACCACGCACATTTTGCCCAATCTTTATGCCATTAACATGGACCCCGAGCTTTGGGAGAATCCTGAGCAGTTTCGACCTGAGCGCTTTCTTAAAGACGGAAAAGTTAGCAAACCTGATTATTTTATTCCTTTTTCTGTCGGTACGTGTTCTACTGTTGATAGTGTCTCAATGCAAGACTCACCCAAATTGATGTGTCCATAGGTCGTCGCATGTGTCTCGGAGATGTTCTCACCAAAATGGAAGTGTTTCTCTTCCTCACCAGTCTCTTGCAGCAGTTTGACTTGCAGGTTCCTGACCAGGAGAAACCACCTCAGGTGGAGTCAATCATCTCAGCGGCAATGTCACCTAAGCCCTTTAAGGTGTGTCTTGTTCCTAGAAGTGTGTAGAGACCGGATCTCAGTGGCGCTCACCGCACTCTCGGTCTCCACCAGTCAATTCAACTCACCAACCCACCGAATTCTCATGTTCTCCTTTTTCTCATTTCCTCACTCGCCGCCATATTTAAGTTGCACTTCGATTTAGGTCTTCATTATTAATTTAATTAATTATTGTATTTCTCTTGAATTCTTTTTTTGTTGATTATGAATTTATTTAAATTTTATTTTAATAAATTTTTCTATTAAATAATTTAATAATAAAATTAAAACATGAGGTAAAATTTGTTTCAGTTATGAATTATATGACTTGTGATACAAAAAGTTTCATAATTTATTAGTAATATATTATTACCAACATTTTATTTTTCTCTCCTTAAATCTTAATCAACTCTATTGATTTGATCTAAAATTGCGTTTGAGTTTAGAGTAATACAGTGTTGCCTAATGTTTTACTCTTCGAATTTACATAGAAAAGTGAAGCAAAGAGAGAAGTAAACAGTGTTCAATTTATTCATTGTGAAAGCTACACTGCTTCTAATGACTTAGTGAAAAGTGAAGCAAGTAAAACTTGAGGCAATACAGTACTTGTTGTAATATGTATGTTCTAAAGAACGGTGTGCGTGATAGTTCTATGCTTAGAAGCGAGCTTGGAAAGAAGTGAGTGCTCAAGTGAAGAATCTAGATGGCGCCAGGTGAATCCAGTGCGCGTAACAACGTTTTCGAGTGGCTCTTTGCACATTACTAGAAGTGTCAGACAGAGACCATCGCACAAGTCTTCGTCCAAACCTGCTGCTTTGTGCTCAACCACCAACAAACCGCATGGTTTGTGCTGTACCACTGGATCCGCTCCAAAGATGTACTGCAATCAATTATTCGATGAGTTTACAGTTGTATCAATAAAGTAGATATAGGGGTCACTAATGAAAGTCCTACCTGCATAAATCGTTTGAGACTGGAATGCACGCTACGCATTGGATTAACTTCACAGAGTGGCAAGTGGGGTACCAGCGAATCGGACGTGAGTACAAAGTATGCTTTGCTGAAAGAAAATATTGTGTTATTAGACTAGTAAATGGTACATTTGAGTAAACATACTTGTCTTGATTTCGTATGCCGATAACTAGTCTCAGAAAAATATTGGGCACCGAGCGATGAATGGTGAGTTGAGACGGATGCCACTCAGACTGCTTCTTCTGGTGCTCAAGGCCAAGCTCGATTAATTTAAGACAATCGTGTGAGCGCAAGCTTAGTTTGGTCACATCACTAACGTAGCAGGCCTGCAATGACTCGTGGTCTGCTTTGGCCACTGTCTTCAGTTGACCCCCAGTGATGTGTGCAGCAAACACAAAGCGAAACCAATTGCCGTGCGAACTCTCAACCTTGAGCAGAGTGCTCGGTTCACACTCAAGACCAGTTTCGCGTTTCACTGCACACCGAGCTGCGTCCTCGAGGCTTTCACCAGGCTCCACCCGACCCGCGGGTAGGTACCACGATCCCGCACAACTTGATTTGGCTTCTTGCATCATTAGCACTTCAGCTTGATTGTTGAACACAACTACAGCCACAACATAGGTAACTGTTAAGCCTATTTTGGGTTTAAATTCAGGACCCACTTTGGACTCAATGCCTCTGGAACCTGCAATTGTAAATACAACATAAATAATTGATGTAATAAAAAATAAAAAATAGTAAACGAAAGCTAGAACAAGCAGTAGCGATACAATCATCTAAATACAATGCAATTCGCTACGGTTGTAAGCGCAAAGTAGTCAGACAAGATGATTCGTTCAATTACTCAATTCATCGTTTTGCTGTTGCAGAGTGTAGTCAATGTTGAGGAACTCTTTTTCTTCATCGTCCGCAATATCACCGTTAAACAGAGCTTTGATCTTGCACTCAATTGGATCCATGTTAAGAAAGTTGACCACTCGTGCACAGTTGATGACAATGTTTTACTTGGTAGCAATGTTGACGAGTTTGTGTGCAGCTCTAAGTAAATGTAATAAGTAATGCACTCGAACTGCACTAGTAAAGCAGAATATTAAAGCTCATACAAGGAAATGGACAAGTGAGAGCGCGAGTTTGATGCAACTTCCATAAAAGCTCATTGAGTCAAGTGAGAAAGACTCCCTTCAGTTTGACTCACTGCTCATCTCGTTCGTTTGTTTGGTTGTTCCCAATAGGTCGAACTTGGCTCTCCGTCCACGCTGTCTAGTGTCACGCCAAGGAGCCTTGTGAATCCGGTTTGATACTCACGCGAATGCATTGCCTATTTGATAGATGAGAGAGAGAGAGAGAGAGAGAGAGAGAGACTGGCGCAACCAGTCTCGCTTCCTCTGCCCGCACCGCCACTCATCCCGACTTGCCGGTTTACCTTTCCAATCTAGCCACATTGATCAAACTATATAAATTTTAATTAAAGTGATCACTGAACTGATTGACAAGCCAAACCCCTCCTTCTCTACTTATTTTCAAACAAAAATTAGTTCACCACTCTCGACACTGCAAATTAACTTTGACATGCTTAAATACCAGTTTCTAGGGAAAAAATGTTTAGGAACTAAACAAAATAAGCCAAATTTTCATTAAAAATTGAGCCAATTATTGACTAATCTTTCATTCATAGTTTACTATAATCAGTTGATTTTTTTCAATGTCAAACGTTTTCACCATCTAAGTTTATCATAATAGTATTGTCGTGTTGCCAATTAAAAAGTTATATTGCTATATTCTAGTTGTGCTAATTAAAAAGCTAATTAAGTTAGAGAGTACATTTTTTTTAATTATAACATCGTTCTGTCATTCGTAATTTTTTTACAAATTATTTAAAAGATATTTATTTACAAAAAAAGACGTTTTCAATTATTAAATATTTTTAAAAATTGCAAAAAATTAAATTTTTTAATATTAACGATGTCTTTGTTGTTAGACAGTTGCACTGTTGTTCATTTTATTATAAGTTTATATAAGAATCAAAATCAAGACAATTAGAATTGCTTAAATCTATCTATCTATCTATCTACTCTATATTAATGCGTGATCGACTTTGGTCGTCGT
>DVQH01000577.1:0-21414 GCA_018231625.1 Papilio phestus | reverse complement strand
ATATGCTGTAATTGCTGACATCTTAGGCAACAAAGAAGTGTGTTTTTACGCTTTACTATACTAATAAAATATAGATAGATAGATAGTATAAATAAAAAGGCACAATACTTAATAACGTACATTTAGGTTAAAAATAAGGTTACCTATAAAACGTGGTCGAGAAACAAAACAAAAGAATTGTCATGATAATGGCAGGTCTTTAATTGTATGCGCACTTCAGCCGCGTGGTGACCTGCATCCCGCTCTTAACAATAATAACCAGATCAAATCCTTACTTATCTGTATAATAACTTAGCACTGGATTTTCTACTGCCCAAACATTTGTAGAAAAACTTCGTCTTGAAAACAGAGACAGCAACACTTTTTAATACGCGCCAGTTAAATTTAGTTCTTAATTTCAATACAAAAATATTGTTGTTCGCGTTTTATTTCAATTAAACAAAATCATTACTGATTATTCCAATTTTAAAGCAAGATACTCAAAGTGAGATAAAAATAAAAGTAAATTCAATTGAAAACTTTATAAGCAATTTCACGTTTCATTTGTATAAATAAAAAGGACAAAAAAGTCTATCAATATGGTAGCAAGGAATAGGGGAAAGGGACTGTTGAAGCGTTTATACACAGATTGAAACAGATTGTTACTAGATTTTCTACAATAGAACTTCTGATAGTTATTGATAGTCTTACTTATTTTATAAATGTGAAGGTATAGATGGATGGATGTTTACTAGTTTGTAGCCTAAACGGCTGAACGGATCTCGATGAAGTTTGGTATACATGTAGAGCATATACTCGTAGTTTGGAGGAACATAGGCGGAGATCTATTGTTTTTTTTTTATCTTCACGGACGGAGTCGCGGGCGAAAGGTATTATAGTATTCTAATAAAATTAAGTATGTGACAGACGTCCTCCGTCGTATACCCAAATTAATGGTACTAAACATCTGTTATATTGTGGATTGTTAAAGATTCGACATGGAATAATCGTAGCATAGCTCGTAGCATCGTAGCTCTTGTAGAGACTAGACTTGTGTCTATCTCAAATACTAGATACAAAACTCGTAGCTGTAAATCTATTCTATAAAGAAATTTTATTGCTCTCTAATCCGTTTCTAAGAATTCTTCTTATATTGGAATCGGTACATAATTTGTATTGAATCAACTTAATATACGACTTTTAATTTAAATTTTATTCCCAATTGTATAATGTTAATTTAAAATAGAGGACACTTCATTAAAAGCACCACATTTCCATTAAATGGGATATTACGCGATGACGTCATAATTCCGTTCGCAGACACATGCACACGTGTGCGATAACTGAGCGCTTCATTTGAGCTTAAGGGCGTGTACACACTGGGAGGAAGTGTAGATCAACAGTCGAAGGGGATAAGAACATTAGACGAAATTATGTTACCAAGACAGAAAAAAAAAATATTTTATGGAAAGTAAATAATTAATTAAATCGATATTAATTTGAAAACAGAACCGTAACTAAATATATTGAGAGAGAGATAGCAAGCCAAATGAGAATAGAATGAGAGAGAGGTAGAGAAAAAAATAGAAAGAGAAAGAGAGAGCCTAATTCCATTTTTGTTCCTGTGCTATCATCCGTGAGAATAGCTTTCTAATCTTATTGCTCTATTTGGCACTATGGAGTCTAATACAATCTTTCTCTTTTTTTCCTTCACTCTCTTTCTCACTCTCTCTCTCTCTCTCTCTCTCTTTCTCTCTCTCTCTCTCTCTCTCTCACTTACTCTCTCTCCCAATCTTTATGAAAGAAAAAAAGGAAGACAATGAAAAGAAATGCTCAATATTTGCACTAATTCTTAAACTTCCAATGTTATATACTTTTTTATTTATACTAAAAAATTTGATTTATAAAAAAACTAATTTAAAAGTGCTAAACTTAAAAAAATTTAAAAAAGAATAAAATAGAATTAATTATATTTTTGATGATTCTCTCTCTCTCTCTCTCTCTCTCTCTCTCTCTCTCTCTTTCGTTCTTTACTTGCCTTTATTTGTCTCAATAGAAAACTTACAAAAAGGAGTGTTTTTGAAGAAAAATCAATAATGTTCCCATGAATTGTGTTTGGCCAAAGGGAATAAAAAAATTAAAAGTACTTAGTGAAAATGAAATTTTTTTCGAATTTTCTTGTTTTCAAATTTTCTTGACAATTATTCTCTCTCTGTTTCTCTCTTTTACTCATAAAACTTGCTACACAAATTGTATTTATGTTTTTTTTGTAATTCCAATTTCACTTCAATTTGAGCATCTCCCTATAGATTGAATGCAATTAAAATTAATTGTTTTCACTTCATTCTCTTTCTCCTACTTGATTCCTAATTAAAAATTCATGTAATTGGCTTTTGAACTAGCCGAAAAAACCTAATCTTTTTCATTATTTCTTCCTTTCTCTCTTTGTTTGCTTACCCACACAGAAAATAGAGAAAGAAAAAATAAATAAATAAAAATGAGAAAAAACAAACAAATTTTGAGAGAATTAGAGAGAAAATGAGAGAAAGGAGGAATAAAATGAAAGTAAAAAAGAAATGGAAAGTAAAAGAAAATAATAAAAAGAGAGCGAAAAACCATGCTATTTCATGAGTTAATCTGGTGTGATTTAGCATTGATAATAATTAAAGTAGATGCAATATGAAAAAAGAGAGGAAAAGAGAAATGAAAAGAGTTGCGAGAGCCAAAAAGAGTTGACTTGACTTTAATGTCATAGGATTTCACAATAAAAAAATCTGTATACATATGAAATATACATACTAAAATATATATATATATACAATTTAGTCATATGTAATTATTTTTTGACATTTTGGCACTAAAGTCACTTTGGCGCCAATTGGCAGGAAAAATGAGTGAGTGAAAGAAAGATAAAAAAAGAAATAGTGGGAGAGTGACGGATAGTAAAGGAGTAAGAGAGAAAAAAGTGATAGGAGAAAATTTTAAAAAAATTGTGAAAAGTGAACAAATAAAAAGTGAATAAATTAGTTTAAAAGCTAATTTAAATTTTATAAAATATAATACATATATTAATTATTAGTTTTAATCTCTCCTATATACTAATGAAAAATATAGTTGTAGTTTTCTAAGTTCTGTCATTTTTTTGTTATTGTGCCACCCTTGTTTTTTATTGTGAGAGTTACGCTACTTCCACTGTACTTAACCGATTCGAATCCAATTTTCGTTGTGATTCGAATTCGTTACAGATTCGTATCTAACTTTCAATATTGTAATTCAAATTCTTAACCAATTTAAATCTGTTTTTTTGTGTTATAAATCATAACTTATGATTCAAATTTTATTCTGATGCGGTTTGAATTTTGTGCATTCGAATTCTCCGTCAATTTGATTCTGAATTCGAACTTTTCTAATTTTCGCACAATTTGGTTTAATTTTTTTTGCATAACCTTTTGAATTACCTTGAGTTTGACCTCGGCTGTTTTGTCGCCGTTTTTACAAATTCAAACGGGGCTTTAGCGCCGTCCTTCTTGTAAAAAATCATTTTTATTATTTCGAAGATTCTATATAAATATATATGAATAAATAAAAGTTGGCTTTCCTGCATATTATTTTTTTAATTATATTTAAATCTGTTTGTTGAGAGTGTTGATAATAGTCATACTATGAAAAAATTAAAAAATTATGAAGAAAATTAGGAAAAAATGAGAGGATTAAAATGACATTTTGTGTTGATTGGTAAGCTGAGATATACCATTTGCAAAGCACAATGCACTAATTAGTTGCAACTTGCAAGCTAAAATGTGCCTAGGCTGCCTAGCTGAAAGGTGATGATTCAATGGAATTCTCCCTCATTTTGGATATAACTTACCTCCCCTCTCCCCAACCAACAAAAAAGTACACTTACGCAAACCAAGTTTCACAACTTTGCAAATTGCAAAACACACATGTACATTTGTATATCTGTGTGCTTTATAACGCAAACCAACATAAGGTTGGCAAATCAAGCTGGTTGGTCGATTACTCATGTCAACCAACTTAATCACAAATTGAGTTTTGTTACTCTAAGTAAATTAGTTGTTTTTTGACAAACTGCTGTTTCATTCAAACACACTTTGTTTGTAGAGTTTTTCTCTCTTTTTCTCTTTCTCTCTCTCTCACCTCTTCTCTATAAAAATCCTTTATTTGTATAATATTGTATAATATTTTATTTTTTATTAATCAATTATACTCTTACACTGTTAAAAATACTGTCCGGTTATAACTAAACATTAAACACGTTTTTGGTTATAACTCGACAAGTTTTTGTAATAGACTTTTAATTTAAATAATAAGCAGACATTTTGAAAAATTAACGCTTATAAGCTTATTGTATAATTATAGGGTTATAAACCAACTTTCCCTAAATTTTCATCTTAAAAGCTAGTATTTTTAAAATTATAAGGTTATAAACAGAAAAAGCTCAATGTCAGGTTATTCTCAGATAGTATTTTTTAACAATGTACTTAATTACTCTTTTAGAGAAATCACTTAGTCTCATAAAAAGTTTTAATTCTTTATATCTAAAGAAAATTGCTAGTTGAATTGAAGTAAAATCAAGCTTTCAAAAGCATTTTGATCTCATTAATTCTAGAAAAATACGCTGGCCATTGAAATGTAACAAGTTCTAAGAATACATGTTAAATCACATGTGTAATATAATGATCATTTGTTAAAACTCTATAAAACAAATTTAAAGTTATTATGTTTGACAGGCTGTTGTTCCTCGAAAACTTAATCACAAATCAAATGCCTTTCAGTATAAATTGTCTCCAATTTGACAAGCGGTTGTTTTAGTAAATACACATATTTATTATTTTTATTTCCTATACTAGAAGGTGATCAAAAGAAACACACGGTTGAGAGTTGAGAGTAGTTTGTGAAGTAAAGTATTGCCCAAATCCATCTTAATCCTCAACACGCACACTTTTATATAACACACACATAATACACATAGAGGTAAAAAATGTGAAGAAAAACTAAGACAGCGTAAATCTTGTACTTGACGCCACTCGACAAGTACATTTCGTGTTCTGCACACACACACACTGTTACATACTCTCATTAGTGCAAACACATATGGCCACTTTTTTCTTTCTTTTTTCCATCTCCTTCTCCTTTTTCTTATTGCGGGTAAACAACTTTGAGTTCGTCTAGCTAATATAATTAGCCGCAGCTGCTGACCTATTGATATTGATGCTAGTCTATATTGATATATTATTAAGTATAAATTTCCTTGTTGCAGGTGGGTGTAGTTATTGAGTGAGTACGAGTGAGAGAGAGAGAGGGAAAGAGGGAGAGGGAAAGAGAGAGAGGGAAAGAGAGAGAGAGAGAGAGAGAGAGAGAGAGAGAGAAAGGGAAAGAGGGAGAAAGGGGAAGGAAGAGTTAGGCAGAGAGAAGAAGAGAGAAAGAAAAAGAGAGAAAAGGAAAGATAAGGAGAGAGAGAGAGGGGGGAGATAGAGAAAAAGAAAGGAAGAAAGAAGGAAAGAGAGAGGGAAAATAATGTAGAAAAAGGGGAGAGAGGGAGAGAGACAGAGAGAGAAAGAGAGAGGGGAGAGGGGGAAAGAGGGAAAGAAAGAAAGAAAAAGAGAGAGAGTGAAGTGGCAATGGTCAAGCACGATCAGTCGCGAAACGTGTGACGAAAAGTGGCCGGAAGCAAGTCGATTGCGTGCCGTGAACGCATCAGACATTGCAGCTTGGTTAAGTACGTCCGAACTTATTGCTGGAAGATAGATAGATAGAGAGAGAGGGAGAGAGAGAGAGAGAAAGGGAGAGAAAGAGAAAGAGGGAAAGAGAGAGAGAGAGAGAGAGAGACAGCAAGCTACTTCGAAATCACTACCCTCCAACATGGAAGTGAACAAAACAAATCATCCAGATCAAGCACGCCATCCTTTGGAGCAACAACTCTCAACAACCCAACAGAGAAAAAAAATGAATACACACTCGTGTGTGCAGTGAGTGATCATCATTAATCTCATTCACTTCTGATGACATAATATTGTTATTAATGATAATTTTTAAAAAATAATAATAATTCTAGTGTGAGAGTGCAAAAGAATAACATAGTTTACGTTTGACAATAGGTTATAATTTAGTTTTTGTATTATTATTATTATTATTTATAATGGGACTCAAAATGGAGAGACAATGGTGTGGGCAATGGAACCCAGGGAAAAAATGTCGAGTCAAAACGAGCGTACTGGCCGTTATTTATCTGTGCTGGTCATCTCAAATCTTTGCATGTGTATATCATTTGTAGCCTAGGAAACTTGTGAGAGGAGGGAGAGTTAGAGAGAAAGAGAGTGAGAGAGAGAGAAAGAGAGTGAGAGAGAGAGAGAAAGTAAACGTGACAAGTGTGGTCGTGTACTTTTCCTACTTTCTCTTTTGCGTAAATGAAATGCATCAGACTAACACTGAAGAAAGAGAGAGAGAAAGTGATTGTATGGGTTCAGCAACACTAATGGTACCTCTTGTGCCATAGTCAATGGCAGATTGCAACACACACACACACCCCAAACAGTGTGCAAATGGTAGTGTCAATCTTAATCAGAATATATTACTTGATAAATTAAAATTTGAATTTGAATTTTAAAATCAAATTATAAATTATGCATTTTAATAAATGTTTGGTTGGAAAACATTTGTCAGGGAATTCACTTTTTCTAGATAAATTGTACTTCAAAAATAATTATATTTTTAAAACTGAAACTAAGTTTAAAACCGTTTATAAAGTTCAATTAATTTTGGATTAAAACTGGTATACCTTAAAATTGATTAAAAACCAGTCAAAAGAAAGGCAAAAAAACGAAAATGACTTGAAATTGAAGAATTAACCGATTTAGTTGGAATGAGAAAAGCATCGTAGCAACAATAATTTGCTTTAGGATTTTATTCCAAGAAGATAGTCTGTGCTTCATATTGCCAAGCAACCAAGAAACAATTTTCATAAAAGACTAAACTTCAATGGTAACACAAGTTGACAATGTCAAAGATCATGGTCATAGATTACTTAACACTTACACCTGCTTAACATTGATTATCACACATAAAAATTACATTTTTGATATGTCTGTGGTCATTTTGTTTTAAAAGTTTAATCTTGTTAAACTTTACTGTAAAATAAACGGAAACTCTGACCCGTATATAAACAAAATTTAATTTAAAATCAAAATTTTGTTTGTATAGGTGTAAATGTAACACCATCAATGTTTTATCATTATTTCTACAGTCTATATTTGCCCAAGTCTCGGAGGATTCCATCCTTCATTTTTCCTCTTTGAAGCTCATCTTTTGTTCTCACTCTCTCATTCTCTCTTTCTCTTGTTTTTCAAACTTTGTTCATTGCTATTGAGCTTCAACAAAAAAATTGAAAAGGTGTCACTCATCACACACAAAAACAAAACTTGGACTAGTTAATGAATAGACCATCAAGAAAGAGAAGAAGTGAAGGGGTGAATATATGATGGGCCAAAATAAGACCAATTGAAATCACTTAAAATGCACAGTTTACCTTGAGAAGGTGTTAGACTGGTGATGGGGATGGTGATGCGACGAAGGAGGTGGCCCAGTGAGGCCGGATGTGTGGAGTGGGGGTAGGACCCGAGCCCACTGCGCTATGTCAACACAGCCTATGTCACCACTGGAGCCGAACACCTCCATCTCAAGGTGGCACATGGCACAGGCAGTACTTTGGCTTGTCCCCAACCTGGTCATTGGTCGAATTGGACTAAATTTCGGCCTGTGCCGTGGCACTGGCAGCCCAGTGCGAGACATGTTTGCAAATCTAATCTAGCAGTGGTGCGCGTCAATGCACTGGCCCGACTTGGTGTTGAGATAAGACTCGACTGGCCAGTTTTGCACGGCGCGCACTCTTCATTCTAAAGTCAATTAATTTTGATTTATGCCTGGCGACTAAAACAGACGTGGCCAACTTGGTGCCCTACCACCCAAACTTATACTAGTGCTACAAGCCTTGCTCAATAGCACTTTACCACTTGAGATCGAAGGCAGCTGCTGCGGTGTGAGAAAGAATGAGTGAGAGAGAGAGAGAAAGAAAGAGAGAAAAAGAAAGAGAGAGAAAGAAAGTGTGAGAGAAAGAGAGAGAGCGAAAGAGAGAGAGAGGAAGAGATAGAAAGAGAGAGAGAGAGAGAGAGAGAGAGAGAGGAAGAGATAGAGAGAGATAGGAAAAAAGAGAGAAAGAGATAGAGAGAAAAAGAAAAAAAGAGAGAAAGAAAGAGATAGAGAGAAAAAGTGAAAAAGGGAGATAGAGAGAAAATAAGAAAGAGAGAGAGAGAGAGAGAGCCTTCAACAGTGTGCCCACTTCCTGCGCTTCACAACCCAACACACTTGACTTTGTATGCCACCACCAGCGCCCACTGCCACATTTCATTGCGCTATGATCGATCATGCTTGAAAATAGGGTTTGAAAACGCTTTTTTAAAAAACCGTTAGAGAATACCAATTTACCTTTAATAAAATAATGCAGCGTAAGAGAAAAAGCAGAACGGAACCCAAAATTGAAATAGCGAAGGGTGCGGAGACAAGGCGAGGGGGGGAGAGAGAACCCAAACAGAGTGCGCGGAGATAATTCAAAAGTGAATTCGTCCGTTATGAGTGGAACGCGCACACAGCAGCGCCCGGAATCGATGAAATATTAATTTGCTTTGGCATATAATGAGATGAGAACCAATACGCTCCCAGTAGATTAGCTATGCCCAAATAAGTCCGGAGTGCTGCTTGGAAGCGTCAGCACCCCAAAACAGAAGCACACCAAAATCGCTTCACAGACAAGTCAAATTATGTATGTATATTACCATGAACAACGATAAAATTAATCACTTCACTATTCTTGTGATAGCTGAAAATTCGACGGGCAAAATACTTAGATGCTAATAAATGCAAATTATATAATAATCATTTTTCATTGCTACTTGAAGATGTCTTATCGGGTGAAAGACAGCGACAAATTACGCCTTGGCAACGTCAGCTACACTGCACTACACCGAGCTAAATCAATGCAGCAAAGCCTGCATTTTTGAACGTCAATTTTTTTCTCAAACCAAAGCGTGGTAAAACATGAATTAAGAGGGCTTCTGGTAAGTGTTATTCATATGCACAACTCGAAATACACAGAATCGAGCTCAAGTGCTCTTCACTGTTGCTAAAGTGTTTTTGCAGCACATAATTAGTGCCACTCATGTGTTTACATAAGCATTTACATACACGCACACATACATTCTTTTAAAAACAAACATAGACTAGACGCAGACACAAACGATAGTGATGATCAGTCGACACGCTATTTTAGCGGGTGCGCGTGTGTGTGAGGTAATCACGACAAAACAATTTGTCCTCGACACATGCTGCTTGTTTGCTAATGGTTTAATTTAATTAGGCAAAACAAATTAATCGTTAGTTGATAGAGAAATGGAACGGGAGGATGAGAATGGAGAAAATAGTGAAAGAGTGTAAGAGAGCCAATAGGGAGTTCTGTTTCAACACATACATACACACCATAATATTGGAATATTTATATAAATTATTTACTTGTATGATGAGAATGAATGGGTATTGGTTGGAATTTGAGAGGGGAAACGAGTGATAGGTAGAAGAGTTAAAGTGAAAACGCCAAAGCATTCACTATGTCCATTGGTGTGCAAAGCCAAATAAATTGCTCAGCTCCAATCCAAAAGTATGAATAAGTTGAATTTATTGATGTGTAAATAAACATGCAAGTGCACCGTGCACTGAGTAAAGATATCCACCAAGCGATAACCATAGACTTTAGAGGTTCTAAATTCACTAAACCAAACCAACAACAAGCAAATGACATTGAATTGTGTATAGTATATACCATAGATGGGCTTAATCGTTCAATTGCACGATTAGAAAATTGGTTTGCAGAGAGTGGCAAAATTGATTGATCTTCGTTATAGAAAGTGTCTAATCGACTGTCAATCAGCACTGAGTTTGTACCCTTCTTTCCTTTTCTATCTCTATCTTTTGCTCTCTTTCTCTTTCTTCTTCACTGTTTCACTCTTTCAAAGCAAGGCACATTCTTGACAAAGCTGTCTGGAACGTTTTGTGCTTGAGTGAGTGTAATTTGAGTTGAACACGACACTGCACAGAGTTGCAAGTCAATCAGGCAAATTGTCAAGTCACAAAATCGGACAACCACAACGCGTAAAAAAAGAGTATTCAAAATGCCAAAACCAACAAATTCAATTTTATTTTAAATTAAAAAACATAATTTAATTTTTTTCTTTCTTTCTCTTCTGTATTAAAGGTGTGAAAAATATTTCAATTTAATTTTAATAATAAAATTGCAAATAAATTATAAAACTTTTATTGAGTAATAAGGATATTATATATATTGCATTATTCAATATTTTTCTAAAATTTAAAATGAATAGTAGTTTTCTATTTTATAAGCATTGTATTATAGAATCCTAAAACAAGAATGCAAAATATTTCTATCTATTCATGGTTTGTTGCACAGAGGCAGTGAGTGAAAGAATCAAAGAAATTAAACATGATGACTTGCATATATATATTTGGTACTAATTCGACTTGTCTTCTCCAAGTCTAAGCCAATCTCGTTAAATCGGTGTCAGTCCAAGGTAGAGAGAAAAAAGTTGACAGAATGTGCTCACAATGCCATCACCAAAGGTTGCTCAAGCGAAAGAGAGTAAAAGAGTCTCTCTCTTTTACTAGAGAGAGAAAATAGAAGATAGGGAGAAAACGATAGAGAGTAAGAGAACGAAAAAGGGAGTAAGAGAGAGAAAGAGAAAATAGGAGAAAGAGAGAAAGTAGAAGAGAGTATGTGAGAGAAAGAGAGACATGATAATAGCTTTGTCGGTACCAACACATGCTACATTGCTCAAGTTAAATCAAGTTTAACACATTTAACAAATAATTTTAAATTTTTTCCAATTCTAATTTTTAACATCTCATACAATCTCTCTCTTCTCACTTTCAGCTTTTTTCCCTTCAATCTTCCCTAGTTTGAAAATGACACATTCTTTCTATTTTTCGCATTTCTATTTTTTTAAATCGATCTATGTTTCTTAATCAATTTTTTCCTAAATAAATATCTGCTTATTTATAAATTGCGACAAAAAATAGATCCACTTAACACAATCGATACCATTAACTTGTCCCTTGCCATCATCGATACCATTGACTTTTCCTTTGCTATTTACACTAAGATAACTTGTTTATTATATTTTTAAATATAAATCAGTTGTTTGGTTCGTAATTTAATAAAATTATTAATTAATTATTTATTTATTTATTTATCATTTACAATTTTTTGTTTAATTTATTTTATTTTATTTTTTCAGTTGGTAATTCTATTTTTTTTCTTTCTAGTTTTGTTCCCATCTTTGGTCTGGTAGTAGAGTTGAACAAAAGAGATAGAAGAAGAGAGATAGGAAGAGAAATAAAAGGAGAGAAGGAGATAGACAGATAGGGTGAGAGAGAGACGAGAAAACGTGAAAGATAGGGAGGGAGAGAGAAAAAGAGAGCCAGGGGGAAAAAAGACTAATCAAAATGCGAGACGAGCCAGCGTATGGAATTCAATTCGCCGACGATAGACGAACGACATGCAAATGGCATCGAGAGACACAGAGACATTTCAAACACAGTTGTGCAGTTGCCTGCAACAAACACAACTAGAGAGAGAGAGAGTGTGAGAAGGTAGGGGAAAGAGAAAGTCAAAGAGAGTGAGAGTGATTCATTGAGAAAGTCAAAAAGAAAAAAAGAGAGATCGAATGAGAGTGTGAAAGAAAGAAAGAGACCATCTCGAAGTAAACCAATTGAGGATGTAGACCGAGTGCAACTCGTTACGCTTCAGTGAGGCACCACTTTGGCTCTCAGGTCCACTCTGCATGCCACTCGGTTTTCGATAGCCCTCAAACACTCTTTCTCTTTCTCACTTTTTCTCTCACTCACTCACTCTCTCTCTTTCTTTTTCTCTAACTCTCTCTTTTTCTCTCTTTTTCTCTCTTTTTCTCTCTCTCTCTTTCTCTCTCTGGTCTGGACTCTGAACACCAAGTGAGAATGAAAATGAAAATGTGTCTCCACACCCAATGAATCCTTTATGTCCTCACATTACGAACCGTAACTTCCCATTTATCATCATAATAATAAAATATTCTTATAATATATATGCTTCAATATATATTATATATAAATATTTAATATTTTTTGTAATATTTGCTTTATTCTACTGATTATCATCTTTTGCTGGGTTTAAATCTATGTAAAATTTTTATTTTTCGTATAGACTTTAAATACAAATTTTTAAAAAATCCTGTTTATTCCAGGAACTTCTAGAATATTGAATATATTTTGAGGAATACACTTATACCAAAAACTTGTTTATATTAGTTTTTAAAATGAATTTATCTGTACTTATTTTAAATGCAAACCGACAATATATTAAAGACATTAGAAGCTTAGTGGAAAATTTGAGTAAAAAAGTAGTTTCACAATAATCTCAATAGCGTTTTATTGTTTGTAAGTTCACACCATTGGTTGTGGGGGGTAAAAATCAATTTTGGAGTATTCCTGAAACATTATTATTATTATTATTATTATTACTACTACTTCAATTTTTATTGAAAAGTCAAACAGATCTGTGACGAAATCTATACAATGGTTGTATAAACAGCTATTTTTTATAGTTTAGCTTAATTATTTTTTGTAAAACTTAAACTAGGTTACGAAATAAAGGTTACGACATTTTTTCCATGTGTTTTCGTGATATTTTACCAACATATAACTTTAATTTCAAGTTTTTCTATAATAAAAATTTTAATAAATAAATGATTTTTTGGTATTTACTAATAATAAATGTATTTTTTGTAAGAGAGGCGTTTGCTTTTTGTAAAATCGGCAACAAAGCCACCGAGGTAAAACTCTAGTAAATTCGAAGGGTTATGCAAAAAAAATTTGAATTAAATCTAGCAAAAATTGTAAAAGTTTGAATTTCAAATCAAATTGATGGAGAATTATGCACAAAATTCAAACCAAATAGGGATAAAATTTGAATAATAACACAGAAAGTTAGATTCAAATTGATTAAGAATTAAAATCACAACAGTGAAATTTAGATTCGAATTGGTTACGAATTCTAATTGCAATAACGAAAGTTGAATTTGAATCGGTTAGGTACAGTAGAAGTAGGGTAACTTTCAGAGCACAACAAAAAATGACAGTAAACGAAAAATTCCAGAACATGAACATAGAACATAGAACATAAGGCATAGAATATAGAAACCTACGATCATACTTTTCATTAATATATATATGGGAACCAGCACATCTTTTCGAAAAGTTTCTCAGCAAAGTAGCACGATTACAATGAGATGAGTCATACCAGAATGCGATGTTTCATGCGATAAGCGATAAGAAAAGCATAATTGACCGATGACTGGTTTTAGGTTATAAAAGGCTGCGCTTTCCTTAGCGAAGGGATTCTCTCTGACTCCCTGCCCGAGCTAGACGGACTGCAACGTCCTTTTTCTATGTGATAGAATGTGCCGCGTCAAAAGATGCTCCTTGGCTTACTGCCCTGTGAAGCACGGGCTATCCACTAGGGATTGAATCCTAAGGCAAATGAGCTTGATTGATGCCGATTCTATCCCGCCCAAAACGGGTCTATGCTCTGCTACCAAGCCACTGTGCGATCCATTGGCCTCATTCCACTGGTTTTCATCTCGATCTGGATTCAAAGCTAAGTAGCCCTCTATGTTGTATAGGATTTAGATCCAGACATTTAAAGATGAGACCAGTTTATTCCCGGAAAATTGCCGTAGTTACGACATATATATAAGAGAAAGATAAAATATGTAAAAATATAAACTAGTTTAAACATTGAAATGTGTCACTAAATTGTTAAGATGATAACAAAAAAAATACTTTTTATATTTATTTTCCTTCCATGTACACTAATAGTTCTTTTTTAGTTATATATGGTGATTAATCATTAGTGGTTGGAATGTTCTCGTTTCTTTATTTCTTTTTCCCATTCACTGTACTGTGTGTGTTTTCCCCAATGTGTATGTGGGTTTTGTTTGTGTGCATTGCAAACATTGCGTTTTGGTGACGACAAAGAGAAAAAATAGAGAGAAGGCTAACTTTAGTTATAGTTTCTTGGTAAAGGTGGTCAGTACAGAACAAAGTGACTAGCACGTTAGCAAGAGAAAATACACAAGAAATGAGAAAGAGAAGGAGAGAAAGAAATAAAGAAAGAATGCTTGAAGAATAAAATGAGAATACTAGAAAATTGTAAAAAAAGTGAGAAACTGGAAAGACAATAACAAGCAAACTTTGCTAAAAGTTGTCTATACAAAAATGTTTGCCATGTTAAAATATAAAATAAAATTAAAAACTTAATAAATAAAAAATGGAACTCATTTTTGCTTGTAGATAAATGTAAAATATGTAAAAAATAATAAAAATTAATTTTAAAATTATTATTAATTATATTTGTTAAAACAAAATTTGAAAATTTAAGAAAACTATGTCAAATTTAATAACAACTTAATTTATTGTAATAAAACAATAAGCTGATTTACCATTTAACAATTTTTTACAAAATTATAATATGTATAAACTATTTATATGTCTTTAAGTAGTTATTCTACAAATCTGAAAGTGGGTGTGTTTTGATTTTAAATGATAAACAGTAAAGTAAGCAACACTAATTGTTTAAAGTAGAGTTCTTCACTGATCCCCCGATTAGCGTTATTTAGCAAAGAGGCTTAAAGTGTGTTGCTCAACATGACCAATTAGAGCATTGGTGTATTCTAAGTAGATAATATTGTTTGTTGAGGTGTGATAAATGACCCATCCGGTCCATCGGGCATGTCTGCGCTGGCAGCAGTTTGTTAGATTACGTAAGCACTTGAAGAATAATAGGGAATTGAAAATTTCAATAGTTTTTTTCCTTGAACAGCATGAAAGGATTAGGTCAACAAATCCTGCACTGTTTAAAATACTGTCTGGTTATAACCAGACATTGGGCACGTTTTTGGTTATAATCCTACAATTTCAAAAATACCAGCTTTTATGACAATTTAAGAAAAGTTACCTTATAACCCTACATTTTTAAAAAATTCAACTTATAAGCGTTGATTTGTCAAAATGTCTTCTTATAAACTTATATTGTTTAAATTGAAAGTCTATTACAAAGACTTGTCGAGTTATAGCCCGAAACGTGCTTAATGTTGGGTATACCAGACCAAAATTGCGAATAAAACATAAATGAGCAATTCACAAAGAACGTGATTAGTGTATTTTAATTATAGACTTGACTGCTGGCTTTTGTTTGCCCTTTGCTTAGCCACGTTTTCGGTACTAGAAATAGTTAAATTGTCATGTAATTTGTGAATTTTTCATTTTTTTAATTCGCAACTGTGAACCAGACAGTATTTTTAACAGTGTAGTATGTTGTTTGTGTATTTAAAATACGCTCCAAAAATAAATACGCAAATAACTCCGCCTATTTATTCCATGTGGATAGAAACAAAATTAAAGAAAATAAATGATAAAGAAAATGAGAAAAAAAATAAAAAATGAATAAATATTGTGTAAGAGAGACAGAGGAGGAAAAGGAATTAGAGAATGTGGCCTTGGTGTTTGTTTTGGTGCCATGGGACAGAGGGCAGGATTCGTGTTGTAATCAATATGCATACTAATTGCACGGCGTGCTGTGTGGCACCTCTCACCAGCCAAAGTGTATCCACACACACTCACACTCACTTGCACACACACACACTGACACAAACACACATTAAAGAGGAAACTGAGTGACACCAGACACCAGAATGGAGAGTGGTCAGTGGTCACAAGGCACGAGCACTCTCGGCGCGCGCATTAACAATTCATCACCATCCATTAGTGGCAAGAGAGAGAGAGAGAGAGAGAGAGAGAGAGAGAGAGGGACGCGCTTTTTGGGAAACACTAACACACTGACACAAGAGGACCCACCAGTGGCACGCAAACCAAGTGCCACAATATATCTCCAAACATAAACAAATGTCTACGCACGTCAGTCTCTCTCTCTCTCTCTCTCTCTCTCTCTCTCTCTCTCTCTGTGTGTGTGTCCACAAGGACCAGACTTTCACTCTCTCACCCCACACAAATCAGCCTTGATTAATATTGATTCCAACGAGAACTGCGATTGCTGGTCAGTATGCAAAAAACATACATATAACCCATCAAATTATGGACCCGTCATTGTGAGAGTACACTCCAAATTTATTGATCATAAATAGATTAATTTTGTTGAAATAAAAATAAAATTTTAGAATATGTATTATAACTAATTTGTTTTATATATAATAATAATAATATGATTTTAGAAAAACAATTTTCTTAGAATAGTAATAAATTTAAAATAAATGTATAGAAATAATTTTAATTTATGAATTCAATTAAAAAATTATTTATTTACTATAAAATCTTGCCTGTTTTAGGTGATTGGCAACAACATAAACAAATATCATGCTTTTTTAACTACCTAATCAGTCTTGATTGATATATTGATTTTGATAATTTCAAATTGCTGTTTTTGGATTTGGTCAATTCTGATTTGTTGAAAACATGACAAAGTCTTATTTCAATATTCCTAATTTATGCTTGTTCCAAAGTAGTGCCCTACCAAGTATGCACTTGGGTCTTTCTTGGATTTAACCAGCATCTCGCATTTCGCGCCGCAGTTATTAATCAAATCTTGTTTTCCATCTGATCCTTGCAAGCCGCGCTCAAACTGGCTTGGTTAGACCAAAAGAGAGAGAGAGAAGAGAGAGAGAGAAGAGAGAGAGAGAGAGAGAGAGAGAGTAAAGGAATGAAAAACGAACATCGGCACTTCCTCCCACCCCGATCTGCACTGACATTTGACAGCATAGAGTACTGTGTGTGTGTGCCCGACAACATTACTTTTCAGAGAATAAATCGACCGAAGCAAAGCAAAAGAACAAGTGAAGGAGTGAGTGAGAATATAAGAGAGAAAGACAACACAAAAAAACGGAGAATCAAAAGCAAAAAAGAAGAGAGAGAGAGAGAGATAAACTAGATCATTGTATACTAATGCTAAAGCACACGCACATTTAAAGAGACACAAATTGATAAATGACATGACGTCTTGAATCGATTGATTTTACCTTATTTCAAACTTTGAGCGAGAGAAAAACCTTGTGTGCTTTTCCAGGAATTGTTTTGAGTCATTAAACAGTAAATTAATTGTTCTTTTTACTTACACCTCAGTTAAATTTAAAAAGTTTAAAATTAATTTTAAATATTTTTAAAACAGTAATCAATTTTTGACAATGTAACTTATTCTTTTCTTCACCCCTCTTCCCAAACCCATTAAATTTATTCATATTAATAATTTAAAATGTTAAATGTGATTAAATAACTTATCTTGTACACTTGGAAATTTAAGTTAATTTTCTAAATTACTATTAACACGCTTGGGGCATGGGGTAAAGACCTAATTGTGTGAGCATAACGCCTCGAAATTGCATTAAGAGTTATATAATATAATGTTGGCGCATATTTTCATTCCGCGCGCCAAAAGTGCATTATGCAAATGACACCAACGTGTTATGGAGCAAATTGAACAAATGTCAATAAAAAAACCTTATGCAACTTTGCAGAGAAAGCCTCTAGTGGTAATAAAAAAATCTCTCTGGCTGACTTTTACTTCGCAATACAGTTAGCAGTTTTGTATTAACATATTAACTAAATTAATTATGAGATTACCAACAACATATTTATACATTATATAAATAAAAATTGTCCAAAATGCTTTTTGGAATTATCATTTGTTGCGAACGCGCACGTGTCTTTGCAGTTTTGTGTACATGTGCATTTTCAAATTATGCATAACTGAGTGTAATTAATTCAAATGAAGTTATTAAAATTCATATTTGTAAGCGCAAATGCCTTAGGACTGTTTGTAGCAATTTTCGCGCTTAATTTGATGCAACAAAAAAAATAAAAATTGTATTCAGACAATATTTTTTCAGTATAGCAAAATTTTAATTAATTCTTTTAATTTGAATCAATAATACCTAAAAATATGGCAATGCATTTTCAGTAAGCATAGTTTTGCAAATATGATTTTATAAATATAAAATTATATCCTTGTTTGTAATCTGTAAGCAAGTTTATAGCAAAAAATTGCTTTTATCGACAGTTTATTATAAACACTGTCTCTTTAACACTCGGTTAGCTTTTAGGGGTCACTTTGGACCCAATGCATTTTTTGACAATTTTTTAAAATATCTTGACAAAAAATTCTGAATTTTTTATAGTTTTAAAAATTAGTTGAATTTTTTAAATTAAAAAATTAAGTTTGCAAGCCATAAAATAGTTTCTAAGGATTTTGAATCTTTCTTAAAAAAATTTCCGAGTGTTAAATATTGCAATATGCGCATAGTAATTCAAAATGAAATTGTAAAATAATCAGACAGCTTACCTTGGCGATGAGGAAAAAGAGGTGTTGGGCGCGGAATTGATCATAGAAGCAGATTGTGGTTTGACGGAAGGCGAGGCCTGCCCGGGACCGGTCTCTTCTTGTGCGCGTGCCATCACCGATTGAATCATCTGCTTCTCTTCCTCGGTCAATCCGCTAAGATCAACATCGGGCACTGGGGCTGGTTGAGGGTTGCTCACTGCACCACCACTTGGTGGCATGGCATTTGGTGGTCCCGGTGGTCCTTGTGGTCCAGATGGACCGGGATGTCGGGGAGGACCAGGACCACTAGTTCGCGGTCCTCCCCCTGCCATACCAGGAAACGAGCCCGGATTGAGTTGGTTGATGAGCTGGTTCATTGGTCTGATACTGTTAGGAAACGAGTTGGACAGCTGTCCCCCAATCGAGTTCAACATCGAGTTCGCTGACTGGGTGGCGTTGGCAGTTTTGCCCGCCAAATTGGATGACATAGTGGAGATCATGTTTGACGGTAATTGACGGAAATCGGTTTGACCCGCTCCGGCACCTTGCAACAGTTGAGCGCTTTCCTCATTTCCCATTGCGGTGTAGAGTAGTGGGGCCAGAGAGGCCACCACCAACCTTCTCGATACTAGCTATGGTCCGACTGACGACACACAATTCGGGCATAGATCCTATTCAACAATCACCAACTGCCCAAACATTGAATGGCGAGGCTCTCCTTAGACGATGACGATGCACTGGCTAGTCGATATCGATGGCATCTGCAATGCGCATTCTTGCCTCGCCGAATCAATCATCGATCGACGCGTGACAATACAACCCCAACAATGTCTTTTCTTTTCACTCAGGACACAACCAGTCGATGCGGGTGTGGCGACCAGTGCGCTCCGTTCTGGTCACTTCCAACGGAGACCCGTTGGTGTGCTTGGTGACAACCGACAAATCAAACTGACAGGCGCACCATCAACGACAAAAACAAATAAAAATAAACTATTTATTATAGCAAATTAAATTTGCTAAATGGCTCGTACTTGGCTGAATTCCAGAACAGAGATGATAATGAAAATTTTTGAATGGAATGTTGTGATCAGAAGTGGATGGTTAGGGTGAGTAAAACAAGAGCCCGAAACGCATGGGGATTCTGGTGGCTCGTGCGCGATGACGACACACAACACACACAGACAGACTCAGACAAGGTTTGCCAGGGCACTGATGGATCGAGTGGCGCGCCAGTCAAGGTGATCAACGGACGACTCTCTCTCCCAGCGACGACTCGACTCACTCACAGCCAGTGTGTGTATGTGTGTGTGAGTGTGTGCTACACTGCAGTGCAAAAGGCACAGACACTCACACAAACACAGTGAAACACTAGGTCACCCACAAGGCGTCGGTGGTGGTAGTGTGTGTGTGACGTAGCGTGGATACTGGTTGGGCCCACTGTGCCACTAGTCCCCTTTGTGGCCGCTTCAAGCACTGCCTACTACCGCATTGAGTTCTACAGTTGAACCACGCTTGTCACCAAGTTCACACTCCGCCGACTAGCCACCAATCCGCGTTTTCCCGCCACCCTTTACCCAGCATTTCCTCTTTTTTCCTTCGCTCTCTCTCTCTCCCTCTCTCTCTCTCTCTCTCTCTCTCTCTCTCGCTTTCTTATTCTTACTCTCTCTCTTTTCTCTTTCTCTCTCTCCCTCTTTCTCTCTTTTTTCTTACTCTCCCTTTCCATTTCTTTCTTTTATTTCTTCTCTCTCTCCCTCTTGTTTTTTCCCCTCTCACTCTTTTTTCTCTCTCTTTCTTTCTTTTTTCCTAGTCTTCTCTCACTCTCTTTCTTATTCTCTTCCTCTTTAACTCTCTTTCTATCCTTCACGTTCTTTCTCTCTATCCTTTTCTCTCTTTCCTTTTCTATCTTTCTCTTACTCTGTCTTTTTCTCTCTTTCATCCTTTCTCACTTTCTTCCCCTCTTTCTTTTCTTTACTTATCTCTTTATTTTTTCTTATTAGTCTCTATTTCACTATTCTTCTCTCTAACTTTTTCTTTTATTTCCTTTTACTTTATTTTTCATTTATTTTCGCGCTCGCTCTCTCTCTCTCTCTTTCTTTGTTCTTATTTTACTTTTGATTTTTTTCCACTTCCTTATAAAAGTTTTTACATAATCTTTATTTTTGATTATTTTTCATTTTATTTTTTACTTATATTCTTTCGATTGATTTTATTTCTTATTCTTTTAAACACATTCTTTATTTATTTTTTGATTTACTTTTAATGTTCATTTATTTTCTTTAGGTTTCTTATTTTATTTTATTTTTTCTTATTTTGTCTCAACAAAGCCACACACTTGAAAGTATCACTTTGTTGCAGCACGCACACCGCACTAGCACTAAACAATAAAAACAAATCTCACTTTAAGAGTTATATACTCGGGCAGATTTACTCTCTTTCACACACAGACACACACACACATTAACAATGACCACAGTGAGAAACCAAGTTGCACAATTTTCACTACACTACTTTCAATCTTTTATATACTATATATAATATATATATTTCGTTCGCTACCGGCGGCACTTTTTCTTTTACATCAAACAAGATTTTGTTTAATTATCATCTAAAAGTTTGGTTTGAACATTGTTCTCATTTATTGTTATCAAGCAAAGCTCAATATGTTTCCAAAAGTTTCCAACACAAGTTTTACTATTATTTTATATATATATGTCGTATGTTTCGGGAAGATTACTTACGAATTGCTCCCGAAAGTTTCTCTCAGGCCGATGTAAACAAACGATGATGGGAATTTCTTGAATTTGCTGATATCGGACGCTGACTCCCATTCAATCCACTCATTCCTCACTGAACCCTAGCTCAACGACTATCCTACTATAATCTAAAGACAAGTCGAAGGCTAAGATCGAAAGGAAAGGGGAGGGAGACTC
>DVQH01000576.1:0-21417 GCA_018231625.1 Papilio phestus | reverse complement strand
TCTCTCTCTCTCTCTCTCTCTCTCTCTCTCTCTCTCTCTCTCTCTCTCTTTCGTTCTATGTTCGCGTTACTTAGACTTGACAAGCAAGAGACCAAGAAACAACTTAGGAGAGGCATAGCATGATTCTTCTCATAGTCAACATAAATACACGTGATGTATTTTAATCTAAATTCTATAATTTACTAGTCAGTCAGAATAACTAAGAAAATACTGGTTTTTGCCAACATACAGCAAAGTTTCATTTTGTCTAGACCGGATTCCATTGACTAATGAGATTTGCTGAAATCCAAACTGGCATGGTTATTTTTATATATATATTCAAAATATTTTGAGAGATTAACTTATTATTTATGCTAATTTGTTGTCACAAATTCTACCAGACACATTCGACATGATGTAAAAGAGCACTACTACGTCGAGTTGGATGACAAGGTCAAAGACGAAGAGTTAGAGTTTTACAACTTTCAACTGCATGACTATGATAAAAATCTTCTACTGGATGGTTTGGAGTTGCTGTTGGCGATCAACCACGATGACACGCTCTCTTCCTCCGACAAGGGTCAAGTTAGAATGTACAACTATTTAATCACACTTTCTTTAATTCTTTCTTTTCTAATTAGTTGGAAAGAATGGGCTACTATGAAAAACAAAATTTCTGGCAGAAAAAGTTTGATGGTGACGCGAGTAAGTGTTGAAAACTGAAATTGAACTTATTGTAATGTCCCACCTAGAGCTTGTAGATGCAATTCTCGATCAGTACGATTTGGACCACGACGGATTTATTTCCTTTGTCGAATACATGGATGTCAAGTCCAAAATGAAATAAGGTCTCACAATAAACCTCGATTGATCAGTTCACTTTACAAGTGGGTAGATCGACGTGAATTGGTTACAGTTGTCTGTCTCGTCTCACTTGGTCTCCATCCAAACCACTGAGTGTCTACAGTCTATCCTAACTAATGAGCTTCACTACTGCAGTGAAGTGACCCAGCACAAATGTCACTTGGCGCTTCATTGCAAAACATTAATATTCACATTTGTAGTGCTCTGCCTAATGTTTTTTGACGATTTACTAACAACCGTTTAAGCTTTAATGTACTTTCTCATGCTCAAGCAAAACATTACTTGAACGAACTCCAAATGACAAAACTGAGACATCCAAGATTGAAACATAAACTCACTCTAGTATAGTTAACTTTTTTTACCAATAATAGGCTTAACTTGTTTAGAAACCAATCAACTTTGGTCAACTCTTAATTGACTTTAGAGAACATATAATTTTAGAAGTTTATAATCAGAATTGGGTTACTTGTTTACAAATCTTTAGTTCTTGACTTAACTACGCTTTGTATTACAAAATGCTACAGTATATGTGAAGATATAATGCTCATAAAATAACGACTCACACTGAGAAGACGTGACTAACTTGCCTTCTACCATCCAATTGTGACTATCTAAGAATAAAAATTCGACTGTGTTTTGTAGTGAAACAATCAATACAAAACAATAAAGAATTATAATACTGTATTAATAAAAATATTAAATAATAGAAACCATTTTGACCTATGCTTCCTTAGCTTAAGTGCATAATTGATAATCCTTCTCCAAGTGATGCCAATTGCTGGTGACGTAGACTAGTGTAGCAGTTAAGAAGAGTCTGTAGTGAGTAGTAGAATGCAAGTTGTCTGCTTGTCTCACTGTACTAAACGCAAAGTGCGTGATCGATAAATATGGCGAAGAGCGAACGAAGGCTAATCATGTTAGCAGCTTTTGCTTGGAAGCTGGTGCCTGGCACCTTGCCCGACTCGCCAGTGCATCAGGCATGCTGCGCGGCACTCAATTCAATTACCGCAACTTGGCGATTAGGCGCAGCCTGCTCCCGACTCAGTCCAGCTAGCCCAGTCCAAGCCGACAAATTGAGTTCGATTGATGAGTGCTCTTGCCTTTGCGATTCTGGCAACAAAGGGACACCAGGCTCGTTGGTAGCGGCGAGGCGACAGCACGTGCATCATTCAATGCAGCTCGAATTACACTCCATCGGGCAACTTTTGTCACTTCGGCCACGAGTGAAGAGTGTGGGCAACCCAACACTATGCTGAGTATATGCTGGGTATGCTGTGTATGGTGTGTATGGTGCCCCCGCTGTGCTACCACTCGGCACATGGGGCACACATTGCAATTGTGCCAACAAAGTGACACTGTACACGTGCCCGGCAGCGCGCACACGCGTCTGCCTCACAATGGCACTGCCGATCAGACACATCACACTACTCATCTCCTATTTCTCGCCATCGCACTCTACACCGGAGAAATTGTTGCACCTCAACTTCTCCCACTTTGCTTCTTGCCAGTCTGTATTATCCCGGCCACCGATTGACCTGTTTGTCTGGAGAACTCTACATTTTATGAACTCAAAAAGTATCATTTGATCCAAATAGATTATTTCCTAACAAAGTTTACAATTATATTTTAAAGCTGTATTTTCTTACGGATTTATTACTTTTTGTAATTATTTTAATATTTTCTGATTTCAAAGGCCAATAGTTTAGACATGACACAAACAACAAGAATATGAAAAAAGTGTGAATACGTCAAAGTGAAGTTAGGCCTCTAACATTGTCTCAATTGCCCACTGAGAGGCGCGCATTGTCAATGAAATAATTTTTACTATCACAACAATTCTAATTGATGATTAAGTATTTACTGATGATTAACCATCTTATTGATACAGTATTAATCTGCTAGCATTATACTATTAAGTAAAATTCTTGGCGCCTAGGCAGTTGAGACTGTTTAGAGTCGAATTCTTTGTCGTTCAGTTTTAAGCTTGTTATTTCTAGCTGATTGTTTAAGAGTGAGTAAGACTTGCCAGATTTTATAGTTGGTGGCCATACAAAGTCTCGTTGTTCAACATAAGTCTCATAATCTGACAATAACCAAGGCATCAAAGTCAAACACAATCAAAAGAACCAAGTAATGTTAAACCGCTCTAATTCAAATCTTCAACTTTCGGTGATCAGTTCGGTGAGAGGTGGTGTTGTTGTATATACGCAATTGTTGTGATATTGTTAGTAGTATCGAGCGTAATACAGTAAACCCTCAAACTCGTGCGATTTTACAATAACGCATGTAACATTCGCTGTATATAACTTCCGCAAATAGTTTTGTCTTTGTGCTTGTTTGGGTTTGTCGAACTTAGAACTTTAATTGTATCTTTACGAAACAATGAACACTGACTATGCGTGAGTTTGAGGGTTGACTGTAGATTGATTAGATTTGACAACTTTAAGTTTACTTTTTTCAGTCATTAAACTACTAGGTTTTTTCTTTTAAAACAACTAGGTAGGCGAGCTTTTATGTTTAATAGACAATGATCACTACACGTCTGTGAGCTCAAACTCAACCTAATTTATGCACACATCGGACTGGTACTTATTAAATTGAACAGAAATGGTCAAAGTTTACCGTAACCAATAAACAAGACACATGGTATCAAATAAAATGTGAATATTCAGCATTTGCACAGAACTCATCTACAATGCATATTACTAATTTTAAACTAAACTATCAAAATTAATTTAACAAATAAAAATAGAAATCGTGTATGAAATTGCGTGTCCTCAGTGAGGACTCCTCACTATTACTAATCCCCGAGATAGAAAAAGTGTTCCGTAATAATGATCTAGTGATCACTGATAAGTGATTAGTTTAGTTTGAATCAACTTGGTACATAGCCTATTCTTCATTGGTCGAGGGTTAAAGCAAACCTATATAAAGAGCAAGAGTGCAGCCGAATAGTGCATTGCAGTTTTGGTGTAGAAATGTGCCGACACCAAGCAAAGTAGACTCTAAATGTGCCTAATGGACTTAATCTGGATGCAGTACGTGCGGTGGTAGCGGCGGACAAGAGACAACGTGGGTGATGTGATGTGATGTGTTCCACTTGCACTCCAGTTCACGATTTGCTACCAAGCCCAACCGAGTGACTCGGTGCTTCCACTCGGGATGAGTCGGGCAGATAGCGGTGCGTCTGGGTGCATGGTCGGTGAACGCTTCTAGCTCAATCAGCACCCAGAAAGTATGGAGAGAAAGCGTGGCAGCACGTCGCTTCGAGTCGAGGGAGCCAGAGTGGAATCGAAAGTAATCCATCGGCATTATCAATCGGACCGATTGCGTGCCCAACTGGCACAAACAGTCCAAGGAGGAACTGTGCAGTGGAGAGAGTGGTGGGGAGAGAAGTGGGGTGAGCAATGGGGAGAGAGCAAGAGATGAGGCGTGTCTTGCTCTGTAGGGGCCGCCTCTGGCTTGGTAGCTCACCACCGTGGTTGGCGATATAGAGTGATGGGTGCGTGTCGATTGGCCACCGCGAGCCGAACTGTAATGTGGTGAATGTGCTGAATGCGGTGGCGGTGGTGCTGGCACATTAGCGCGACATTAGTCACCTCATCGCCATGCACATCAACGGCACTGACATTCGGCGCCAGGCCGACATATTGTATCCATCGTTCTCCGAGTGGATCTAATCAAATTGAAACAATTATCGATTTTATTTTCAGACTAAACCAATTAAGCAAGCATTTTCTAAAGTTTTTTTCAAAAGTGAAAATAATATAGAGAGAAGATTGATTGGGTTACAGTTCCGCTGGCACGGCGTGGCATGGGCGAAGGCAGTCCTGTGGAGCAATTCGTCTCGACTCATCACCTCATGTCCAGCAGCTCGTCCAGCTCGCTCCGATCAATGTCTTCAGACAAACGCAAGTCGTCAGTCACCTGCAGTGTGGCCTCGAGCAACTCGATTGCTAGTGAGAGCGACTTTGCAGCCACCTTGTACGGAGTAGCCAATCTTAACGGCAACTCGCATCATGAGGTCAATTCTCATCGCAACTCGATCATCACCTCCGACGTGCATTCAGGTAAGCCACACTATCTCTTATCTTGTTGCTTCTGCAGATCATTTGTGAATGACATATTGCATGTGAAGATTCGTTTGTTTCATAAATCCATACCGCTTACTATTTTCAAGTTGTACCCTGTGTTTTTTGTTGTTATCGTAGGATATTAGCTAATTTCATTTCATTTTGAATAACTTAATTAAGATTAAAGATGACAGTTATTCAGAAAATTGATCTGCTAATAGCTTAAGCAATGACAATGATTGAAGTCACAATGAAATGAACTTTCTTTATGATTTATATGATTTTATTATTGATATAATTCATATTGAAACAAGTTTCTATGAACTGTATCGAAGTGTCAGTTCAAGTTTTTTAGCTAATCCGCTTGCATTCTCTTAAGAAGTATTTTCACCTTACACCATGTTCAGTAACCTATCATTGACCTCTTGACAAAAAAACTAGCTATAATTTGCTTCCATATTTAGTACAAAATTTTCCCAGTATGTAGAAAGTTAAAATATTTAATACTCACTTGAATCAAGTTCTTGCTCCATTTTCCATCATTCGATTCTAATAAGTGCAGCTTCTACATTATAAAAACTCAAAAATTATCTATTTACAACATATTCATGTTTACATATTATATTGAAAAAAACAAAAAGTGAAGCCACACCACAGTAATCTCGAATAGTATACGATTAAGTCAAATTATTGTTTAATTATGTTTGCAATGCGACAAAACCTACTTTTGGTTAAAAGTCATTGTGCTTAGTTACGTGAAGTTATCGTCGCATCTCAACTCGGCATGTACTTGTACACCAGAACTTATTTGAATTGCAACTGAAACAAACAGAAACAAGCGAATATACCTTTTTTCTAATAAAACATTAGTTGGTGACTGTAGATCGAACTGAATACTAGAGAGTGAGTGAGGAGGGTGTGATGATGTAAATACATAAGGTATTGGATGACAAAGATTACATACAGTATGCCCTCAAACTTACGCGTTGTTGAAAAGACAAAATAGAAAGCATTAATCGAATTCCATTAATGCCTTTTACTTTGTTTTTTCAACAACGCGTAAGTTTAAGGGTTTACTGAATTTGGACAAATCTCATCTTGGACAAACTGAACATTTTAGGCACATTTTCTTTGTTCTAAAAATGATACATAGAATGCACAATGCCACGAATTATTTTGAATACCAGAGAACTAATATAAGAATGATGAAAACAACGAGTCGAAAGAAATTGCATTACGTCTAAAAACAAACACTCTAAAAAACACTAAACCGAACGAACCGGTAACCTCGACTTTGAAATCAATCATATCCTAAACTACTCTTTATATTAGTAGACTTTAAAGTGTAAAAGAATTTTTCTGTGAGGCTTTTAGAAGGGGAGATTTTGAGCTTTAACTTTGGTGATCTATATTGAAGTTGACTGCGATGGTGTTTGGTGTGGAAAAAGGTTCAATTCTCACAAGATTACGTGGTTTGCGATTGAACTTTTAACGTTTATTTACCATTAAACTCCACCTTGATAACCAATGCCACCAGTCACATTAAACACACACAAGCCTAGAGGTGCACACTGCACATGAGCTGTCACGAACTAATAGGAGAAAACGAGAGAGCTGCGCTCTATATTTCTACTCTCTACATTTTAAAATTTGTTTATTAATAATATTATAAAACAGCACACTTTACTGTGTTAGAATATAAAATATTTTATCTACTTGGCTACGGAATCACTAAATGAATTGACTCCAAAATGAATGTGAAAACAATACATACTTAAGAAACACTTTGGTGAATAATGAATAATGAAGATAAGACTTTAGGTATGGGGTAATTTTATTCATATTATTAATTGTAAATATTCATTTAGTTTGGTTGAATAAACCCGTTGACAAGTGTGACACAGAGAACGGTTGGGCTAAATTTTAACCCAAACAAGCAGATTAGTTCGATAAAAGGCTAAATTTTAGTACAAAGAGGTTAAATTTTTTAATTGAGGCAAAAATTGACCACATTCTAGTTAAAATTTGACCCTATTTTGAACTTACTTGACAGTTTGGGTTGAAATTTAGCTGTTTTGGCTGCGTGAAAAGACCTGTTTAAAGCGTAACACAACAGTAAACAAGCATGTTACATCAAAAAATGAACCAAGTAACCACCAAAACATTAGTGTCAAAGAATAGAAAACTAGAATAGAATATTGGAATTTTAATGTAATATTTCAATTTTTAAAAAGTTTTATAAGCCATATTACAAACTTTTAAAAAACAAAATTTTTCAAATCAATAAATGGAATTCTCAATAGACTGAATTTCTGAGTAATTTAAAAACTTTTTTGTTAATTAATTAAATAATATTTATGGTTAAAAAGTAAGTTTCTAGAGTTGAAGTATAATTGTTAAGTTACTGGTTAATTGTAAGTTGAAACGTATGTTTATTCTTTTGTAAACAATTAAAGTTCAGATATTTTAAGTTTTACCTAAATAGGATAGTTGACAATTAGTGAATACTTTAAACTTATATTCATTTGCTTGTATATTTGGTATTTATCTGTTGTATTGCTTTGAATACATCAAAATAATTTACAAAACGATTGCAAGTGTTGAGAGTAGCTGAAAATGTAGGCAATGGGCAAAAATGTGCTTAGTGTGATAATTAAGAGCAAAAGGGCAGGGAATCAAGTGTCCGATGGGCATTGTGCAGTAGTGAACACAATAGACAGCGGGAAGCCAGTGCATCTCCTCTCACTTGAAAGATCACCAGGCCCTAACGAGACGCGATCGACCAGCACAGCGAGAGTCGATGCTGGAGAGCTTGGAGAGCAGGTGTTGTCCTAGCTGTGGCACTAGTTGTGGCACTAGCGGCGCGTAGCACACTAGCTAGACTGGGTGCAAAGCTTCAAAGCAGCCGACTAGAGCGCGATGCCGAATGGAAACCGTGAGCCAGTGGCGATGCGGAGTAGTGTCTCGCTGATCCTCTACTGCCACTGTAACCATAGGCTCACTCACTACACTAGCATCAAGTCAGAGTGTGGGCCGCACTTAAAAGCACCGCTCGACAGGAGTCCATGGACTGACTGGGTGCCTGACTGAGTCTCAGAGCCCAAGTCTCTTTTGACACGAATCAAGTTATCATCGAGTGCATTCAAATGTCACCCATTCGTCGTCAGCCAGTGCCAGGTCCCACTTGGCTGCTAATGCAGATGGGTCACCTCCAACTTGGTCCGCAGGCACATTGCCACCACAGATGCTCACTGTGGCATTCACCTTGCATTTCGCTAAAGTGGTCAGTGCAGCACTCTCTGTTCCCTCTATAGTATCAGATGGCAAGATACCATTTACAGTTGTCATCGTGTAAGCACTACAAACTGATAAAACAGAACTTATTTCATAAATAAATATCATGGATTGTCAGACATCTACACATTGTAGAAGGATTGTACAATCAACCAATAGAATTTGATTGCTAGAGTTAGTAATTTTTGGGATTATGTTTGTTTAATTGTTAGTGCTGAATAATTCGACCGAGACTGCCTTCAAAAAGCTTAAAGTCGAGTCAGGACTTGCGCATCTATCGACACAACCGTCGCTGATGGCGAGTCTGGCAGGATCAAGTCTGCCCACAGCCAGCTCACTCAGCAACACGAGCAGCAGTACATGTCCACCTACGCCAGCTCGGAGGCGGCATCGCACCACCTTTACCCAAGAACAGCTTCAAGAACTAGAAGCAGCCTTTGCCAAGAGTCACTACCCAGACATTTATTGTCGCGAAGAACTGGCGCGCATCACCAAGTTGAACGAAGCTCGAATTCAGGTGAGTCAAATTTGCTCGGTGCGCCACTGCTAATCACGACCTTTGTCCCCTTATATAGGTCTGGTTTCAAAACCGAAGAGCCAAGTATCGAAAGCAAGAGAAGCAACTGCAGAAAGCACTGACCAATTCGTCAATGTTGCCAGCGTGCAACGGTGCAATGATGCGTAACATATACCAAGCGAGCGCAGCTCAAGCTAATTCGCGCAACTATCAGTACCCAGGCGCGAGTCCGATCAACACGATGAACGCGGCGACGGCACGTTACCCACCGATGGCGGCAGCAGGCTACCCACCGATGGGTGGCCAACCATTCGGCATGCCCCACACGACGCCCACCTCGATGACGAGCATGGCTAGCCGGCAAGACGGCTCCTTGCCTGACACCGAGCCTGATTGGTATAACAAGGGCTTCAGCGCATTGCGAATGGGCACTACACCCCACAACCACGCCAATTTGTCCGCGCCTATGCTTCAATATCAAACCTAATCACATCAGTGGCGCGCAATCACCACTCTTCAACTAGCAGTGAGTCAAGAGAGCACCACTTGTCACCAACATCCACCACCGCAAATCACATGCAAATCAGTTTGTGATACCATCATGGTGTGACAGTCCAACGCTTCATTAACTCATCCTTCTGTGTACATCGCTCATTCTAGTCAAGTCACAAATTATTTTCTAACATTCTGTATAAATGCCGTCTAATACATAATGTTTATGTAAAAATTTTTATTTACAAATCATAAATTAATTGATTTTGAATTTACATTTTGAATGGCGCCTGTCATTCCGGTACATAATCGGTCTGTACATATGCTTAAAATAAAATTTATATCAATATACCCATAACGTATTGAAACAAGATAAAAATTCACTTGTGATACAGTATAGGTTGACTAGAAGTGATCCAATGTAAGCTCCGGTACAGGATGCAATCTAATGAATATGACACAATCAAGTGGTTTGTTTGGTAATGAGTCTTACTCACCGGGTAATGAGTCAATTCACCACGAACATTGAGACCATAGCACAAAGAACACAACCAGGAAGCACCCAACACAGTCGATACATTAATCAACGCAAACTTGTCTGTTTCACTCCAATCACTCGTGTCCGTTGCATTGGTCGCGAGTACTCCATTTTCAAAATGGCCACTCAAATTAGGCACCACTGTTAATAAGGATAACAAAAAAGCTAAAGCTAATGTGCCATGTATGTCGCTGCAAATCGAAACTGTTGTTAATGTCTAGATTTTACCCATTCAAATGCTTACCTTAAGAAAGGTACACTGGTCAGCAAGATAACGATGACAAATAATACAAAAGAATATACAAAGTTCAAGCTTGCTGACACTAATAATTTCTCTGCTTCTGATTTGGTCTGTAACAAAACAAATAATTTATATAAACACAAGCAATTTTAAAAATTTAAATCATAAAAACAATACTTTTGAGTTTTTAAAGCCAAGTAAGAGAATAAAAAGAAAATTTATAAAAGACAATAAAATGATTCTGGGTAAATGTGTGCGATCAAAGTGAATAGTGGACCAGGTGAATAGGATGACAAAAGCAAGCAGTGAGGATGGAAGGTGGTAGAGCATCAAAAAGCGCATGGTGCCGAGATAGGCAGTGATATCTCATCTTTGCCAGACTTGCCCTAACTGGCGGCTCTCTAGAGAGCTCCACTGCACACCACTCAGCTGACACGTTGTGTTGCTCTGCTAGGTTGCACAGCTCTGCAGAGCTTTGAGCCTAACCCACGCAAAGCAGTGGAAGAATGAAATGTGCTGGAAGAGCACCACACGGTGGGAAGCAGAAGCACACTCCACAGGAAGCTCTGCGTGACAGGACATGGTTGACAGCAGAGCGTGGATCGCAAAGCGCAAGGCACACTGCGCGTGCACAACAACCTCTCCAAAACGCACAACAATCACGCGAATCGCATCAACAAACCAGCTATGGATGCAGGTGATCTCTCCTTTATCAACGTGCAACCACCTTCTAAGTTTGTGATTGCTCAGCCAACCAGTGATACCTCAGATTATGAAGAGGAACCGTGCCTAATCGCACCAGACTGCAAAGAGAAAGAATCGCCCGAGGAGTGTAGCAAGTACTTGATTTCAAGAGGGCCAACAAAGCTCAACGAGAATTGTCTTGCCATGCTCAACTACCCTCAGGGCCGTGAGCAAATCTTCGATTCCAACTATCACTGTCCTACATGTGGTTGCAAACGGAGAAGTTTCTTCTGCGCTCGATGTATTCAAACCGGAAATTTTACTCACTCTAAAAAGAATTTTTTAGAACGGTTTGCTGACAAAAAACTTAAACTTATTAAATTAAAAACCCAACTTTTGGATGCTTCGGCGATAGTAAAAAAACAGTTTGACAACCAAATAGCCAAAGACAGATTGGTACGTCTTTTTTCTCAAGTTTTTCCCTTAATTAAAGTTTGTATTTTTAGAATTTAAAAATAAACGAAATAAGCAAGAATATTAAGACATTGTCAAAGATAATTGCAGAAGAAGATTTGTCAATAAAAGATACACAAGCTGCACTAGATAATGCAAAGCGTGATCAACTAAAATCTCGGCAAAAGCAAATTAAATTGAAAGATGGCATTGCTCAAATGAAGAATCAACTTGCTAAACAAAGTGTCAGCATTGGTAGCTCTAACCGAGAAATCAAGGTCTTAAGCAATGAAACAAGAAGTTTGATTCAAGAAAAAATTTTTGCATTGACAAATTTCATAATTAACCTGAAAGAGGTTTCACATCAGACTATTAACGACGATATGATAACTGATGATGACAACTCAGAAGATATGCCTTTGATATCACGTGACAACAAGCTAAGATCAATCCAAAATGACAACTTGAAGGTGGTTAAATATCAAATTGTAGACACCTGGATTGACGCTAATGAAAACTACACTGAATGTGAGTTTGTTTGTTTTGCCTTATAAATTATAATAAGAGAAAAAAACGTTACATAACCCACATTTATTTTAGTCGCTCAACAAACTATGCCCATTGAGTACATGAATATTCTGGGAAATAGTTTGAAGAAAGAATACAGGATTATTTCGGCACTAGCATATTTATGCCAATTGACAAATTTGATTGCGATCACCTGTGATATACATCTGCCTCGAAAACTTTTATTTAGGTTTGTCTTGGTGTCTAGAAGTGTAATGATGTATTAACCAATCTGTCTTAAAGCGAGTTCATTTGCAAAGTGATTAATAAGGAGGACTATATGTCCAAGATTGCTCGCCTGAGTGCCAACGTTTGGTTTCTGTGCATTATTAACAGGATCGATCTACAATCCCTACTGCCAAAGCAGTTATTTAAAAATCTAATTACATTTCTTCATTCACCAATAACTATCGGAATTTTGTGAGTATATCTTTGTATTTTCACTAGATATTTTAATGCCATATAATTGATTTATTTATGGTTAAGTGATCGAAACGTTGAGATACCAAGTACTTTGTTCAAGTTAGTTCAAGAAAGCCTAATCAACGAAATCAATTCAGCTGTAGACAGAAATGACAACACAGAAATGCTTGAACTCAGCGAAGAACAAGACTATGATATTGTGGAAAACAATATACCTGACTTGAATTTCCAAACTATTGACCAGGTGAGCTATCATACATTTAACGGGATTTGATTTTAACTAATCAATTGTTTATTTTTTAGCATCAATCCTTTGTTTCACTATTCTCTTCCATAATCTATAAGCACGCTCCTTTTAGTCAACGCTAAAACAAATGCCAAATTATATTTGTGTAATTACATTTTATGTGATATTTTATTATTATATTATATCCATTATATTAAATGAATGCGTTTCATTGACTATTTGACTAAATGAAACTTAAGTTAGATTGGTTTGTTAGAGTGAGGTCAACATGAGTTGCCAAGATGAGAACTGCTACAGTAATGTAATGGAGAGATTGATGGTGAGATATCGAAGCAACCCGGTGGACATTGATGCCCAACTGGTGGAAGACATCGTGAGCAGTAAGAACATTAGCCAAGTGAAGTGGGTGGCTCGAGGACCCAACTCATCCATCTTTGTTGGTCGCTATGGTCGTAGTGGGAATCAGTTGATCGCTATTAAGGCGATTCCAACTGACTCGGTCGAGCAGTGCGGTGGCTTCATGCTCAAGCGAAACTTGCCTCATCAACAAATCGAGAAGGACTCGCGAATATTGCACATCTACGGAATTGAATGCAAAAACAACAAATTACTGCTGATTTTATCTGACTACTTTCCTAGGCAGAGCTTGGCCAAGTTGTTAATCGATCATCAAGGCCCTTTAGGCGAGAATATATCAAAATCAATCTTCAAAGAGACTCTTCAAGCTTTGTGTTATTTGCACAGCCACAAAATAGCTCATCGAAATTTAAAGTTGGAAAACATATTGATCGATGATGAACATCCTGTAATTGGAGACTACACCCATACTGTAATTGTGAATACCGAGGACAAGTTTGACCAGTTAATGGCTACCTCTCTGCCCTACTTGGCACCCGAAATCTTAGCTAAGATGCCGTACGATCCTCTGATTGCAGATGTTTGGAGCTTTGGGGTTTGTCTTTTCATCACTCTTCACAATCGACTGCCTTCTAATTTTGATGAAAAGTCGAATCGTGTAATTGAATCGATCAAACTAGACATTGAATCAAACCTGAGTGACCAACTCAAGGATGTCATCTCTCATGCACTGCAATGCGACGTCAACAAGCGAGCCACTTCTAACGAACTACTTACTGAGTTTTAAATAAAATAAAATAATAATTAAACTATTTTATTGTTGTGTTAAACCATCGATTGCCAATCGCACCAGTCATCTATTTGTTCACTGTTTTTAGTGTACTGTTCATATGTCAGTGATCGCATTGCAAGAAGATCTGATGTTGCAAACATAGATGCACCCAACCAGCTGGCATAGTTTTCTTTACAAGGAACTTTGTGAAATTTGAAGTCGTTTGCAAATGATAATTTTCGATATCTCTCGCTACTGGTGGTGAGATGTTGAATCTCTTTAAAAAGTCGATGCTTGAGTCCAGGAAGCATGGCGGTGCCACCCACAAGGACAATGTTGGAGGCTAGTTGCCGTCGACAATCCACTGGACAAGCGAGAATGGCATCTATCACCAAGGTGGGTAGAGTATGTTCCTCTCCGTACATCTCGAAAAGTACTTCGCATACCGACTCGCGAAGTGAGCCCGGAATTAACAATTGCTGGTTGTTTTTCAGTGGAAATCGTACCGAAGGTGGTGGCCGGCTAATGTTACAATCGATCTTCAATCCAGAATCAGTGTTTAGTTTTTGCTGCGCTAGAACAGAGCCTCTTTCAATCGTTGTCACAAAACAAGTTTTCACTTTAATATCCTCAACAATGCTCTCTTCCAAGTGATCACTGATAACCCTTTCCTCGGCGTCTTCTTTGATCTTCGCCTTTCTCTGAATCAATTCGTCCATTATGCGATAGTGAATTGATTTGCTTCCCAAAGGAGCAAACTGTGCTGAATCAAGCAAAGTTACGCCTTCAATTATTGGAAAGGCAAGAGCTTCTTTATAACCGATATCGAGGACTAGCCCACTATTGATCCCTAATGTAGACATAGCCATCACGTGATGAGGCACAAATAAAATCGATGGAACCTAAATTAAACATTAAAATAAAACAAGTTTGACAACTATTTTCAAACTTACATCAAGTTGCTTAAACAAAACGTTGGCCAACTTGTTTCGAAATTTACGTTGGGTAAAAATGGATTCGACCACGACCACTCGTCTGTCTTTGGGATTCACGGCTAAGTATTTAAAGTAAAGTGTTTGAAAAAATTCTTTAAGTGCGCTGGCAAGAAAGTTTTCATCTTCAATTTCGTATAGTTTTAATGTCTAAAAATAGCTAAATTAGACACATTCCGGTTCAGAAACAATTGAAAATATTACAAACCTTATGTATAGAAGGAAGATATATTTCGCTGTAGAGAATGACTCTGGGTGACAGTTCAGAAGTAAAGCCACACCTATTGATTGACGAATATGTTATATATTCAATGTCAATTGAACAGTTTAAAAAAGATAGCATTACTTAGTCAGAACAGATCCAATCTCGACAACAACTGAGTTCTTGTCAGATCCAATTCCCTCGTAGATCGGCATGGTTTTGCAACTTGCAAGTGTTCACTTGGTGTAGAGTTGAGGCACGCCGTGCATAGTATGCTGGCAACAGCTCTTCTCTCAGCTGTTTTCTCGTTGCTCCGCACAATGCGGCCCTACTTTGCACTTCACTAGTAGTCACTTCTAGTCGATTCGTGCTGCAAACAAAACCATACGCTCCGTTCGTTTTGTTTGCAATTCAATAACCAGTTGATCGCAGTTTTGTTTTATTTAGATATATCGACTATAAGTCTGTGTCCCGATAAATTTTTCACAGCTGGCAGGTAATCAGAAAATCATTACTAAAAAGAAGTCAACACACAATACAGTTTCGTTTATTTAATTGTGTAAATATTTAACAAAGAAAAATTCTACTAAACTTAGTCTAAAGTACACTCACTTGTGTAATTTTTGTAATGGTTTAACAATTTAGAGATTTTATTATAATTTATTGTGGGTTTTACCTCAACGCAAGTTATATGGAAAAATTTATTTGCAAATAACTCATTTCAAAAAATCTCATTGTGACTCATTTTTAGATATACTTTGATACTATATCACAGAGAAAAGAATCTGTGTTCGTGCTTTTCTTTCTTTCTCATATTCAAATACTGTACTCTGAGATTATGGGAAATTCCCTTGATTGTTTTCTACAACAACATACACAAGCGTGGTTTATGGAAAAATACAGGTTCCTACAGGATTTCAATTTGTATGAAAATGCAAAATGACAATCGTTTTTGAATGCATTGAGCAGTGCAGTAAAGATGGTCATCTGCAAGCCGGTATGGTAAGAGGTGAGGTGATAGCATGTGGTAGTTACTCTAGTGTAGTAGCATGTTATGCGTGGTAAGATGGGAAAGACAGTGCACTGCTCAGTGCGACTCACCAACAAGGTGGAGTGAAACTGTGAAAGCTTCAAACCGGTTGCACTATGTTCGAGCTCTCTCCGGCTGGCCAGTCACGCTCTACCATTGTTCCTCATCTCTGGTGTTTGATTTGTTCACTTTCCGCTTTACTCTCGCACTTATCCTTGTTTTCTCCTTGACCACCTCACCACTCACCCAATCATGACCTCAACAATGTCGTCGGCGTGGAATTTTGTGAAGAATCACAAGAAAACCATCTTCTTCTCCGTCTCCGCTGTTGCTGGCTTCATTGGACTACGAAAATATATCTCAAATTTTGAGCGGCAATGGGAACAATCTCAATCGAGAAATTTTGTTTCGGAAGTCCATAAAAAGGGCACCTATTTTGATGAAGCCTTGTGTATAGGCAATGATATGGTGAATAAACAGTATGCTCAAGTAGTCAAAAAGATTAAAGATTTGTTCAAAATTGAAGCCATACTTCAACAGATTCAAGAAGCTAAAGCTAACAACATGGTTTGTACTATTACTATATTATTTGGTCATTGAATATTAACAGAATGATTTTCTAGTCTCCACAGGAGATGTTGACTTATTTTGAAGAATTGAAGTTGGAAATATTCACATATATCATCTCGGAAGTGTATGCAATCACATTCTTTATTGTTTATTTAAGAATTCAACTCTCGATGATTTCTGGTGTGATGTATTTCGAGAATCAAACAAACGCTGGTAGCTCGGAGAGTACCACTTTGTTGAAAGACTCGTCTTCCCGCTATCACATGTTTATCAGTTTGATAGAAAATTTTCATCTGAATGGAGTGGATCATATCGTGAATGCGTTGCGTGAGTCAGTTCGTCTCTCATTTGGTTCGGTCAGCGTAACCGAGAAGGTAACCCTCAAGAATGTCTTGAACGTGATGAATGAAATCAAAGTGAATGTGTCTAGCACACTGGAGAGTATGATCGAGAGAAACGCTGCGCTAGTGTTTACCACCAACAGTGAGCAAACCATTCCGGAAGAGTTGAACTCGAGAAGCAAGATTGTCACCGAACTGAAAGCATATCAAAAGCTGGTAGACGAAACGGGTGATATCGTGAAGCTCTCGGACTTTCGCAAGGTGGTGGAGAGTTGTCTCAACATTGGCTACTCGAATCTCTTTGATTTCATCAGCGAGTGCTTCTTGCAGTTTGACGAGCAAAACCAGTGTGGTGTGTCGGGTGCCAGTGGCGAGAGACGGCAGTTCATCAACCCACACCAGATCACTATACCCCTTCTCAAGTTGCTTCCACTGATCTGGACTCAGGTGAGCAGCACCAAGGATGAGTCCAACTCGCCCCAGATGCACGAGTTCACCGACAAACCTAAGAATCGCAATGCCTTACTTGTCCAGTACCTCCTCTGCTCGGACAATCTCACTTGCTTCACTGCCAATATCTATGAAGCTTTTTGTAATGAAAATGACAAAATTAACTAAATTGAGTTTTCATTCCATTTTTATTAATAAAAAAAATATTGTATAATTGTATTTTCTGGTATTTACATGTAGTTTTTGTAAATTTAATAAGAGTTTGATTGGTTGAATCATTTATATTATTACTTTTCACTATAATCTTCGAGAAGATCTGCGACGTGATTATTTAGTTTCTTGTAATTTTGTCGACGTTTTTTGCTTTCCTTTCTCTTGTTAATGGGGGCAGATGTCTTTCGTAAGCTAACATCCTGCATTGAGCTAATACCATGGTTTTTCAAATAATCCTCAATCTTGGATTCATCCATTCCCTCGACGGCAATGGATCTCCAAGCTTTCTGAAATTCTTCATCAACATTGAAACTCAATGAAAGGTCATTATAAAAAAGAATTTTCTTCTTATCAACTGGTCTGGTAACAACAATGATTTGGTTTCTATCAACCAAGTGCTTGATAATCTTTTCAGCATTAGGAAGTGACTCTTTGACATCGTCGAGACCCACTGCACCAAGACCACGAGAATCATATTTATCCAGAAGTCTTAGTAATGACTTCTTATCCTTTAAATTAAAGACAGGTTTGTAAGCGTATTTGCCGTCTTCGGTAATGTTGATTCGAGGATTATTTGGTAGCGATTCTGAGATTAGCCATTGTTTTTGTTTGTTACTCAAATCTAATTGATTAGTTTCATCGAGCAGATCTTCAAAAGATAAAGCTTCAGAATCACCATTCAAATAACGATCTTTCATTGAATTCACAATTTTAGACAAAATCAAAAAATTGTGAGCCGGTACGGTAGATTTCATACTATAGAAATCCTTGGGTGAGGAAGTCGAACTGTTTGGAGTTAAATTTGACTTCTTAAATTTCTTTCTTGACTGACTGGAATTTGCGTTATCAAAGGATTTCTCATTTTCACTGGCCTCTTTACGTTTTTCAACCACAGGCAAAGCATAGGCTTTTTTGAGAAAAAGTTCACGTTCTCGGAGAAGTGAAGGATCCATAGCGAGAGGTGATTGTAGAGCGGACAACAAGAAGGTTGGAATAACGTTGCAAGATCAACAAAGCATGTATATGAGTACGTACGAGTCGTATGATACGAGTATATATTTTTTTATTTTTATTATAAACAGTAAACAAATTGTACTGCCACTCACTCGTACACATACTACGTTCCGAATAATCTTGCAAATACAGTTCTCAGATGGCGCTTGAGTAGTCTTATTTCAACGGTGGTTGTTTTTGTCTGTTTTTGTTTTTGTTGGTTTAGTCCCATTGTTTTCTTACATAGGTTGTGGCGTTACCTAGCGGTAAGCAGGCGATTGTCTTGTCTTTCACAGTGCTTTAAAAAAATTTGCGTGTACCCCAGCAAAACCTCACTGTTATTCAACACTGATTTTGGAGGTACTAGGAAAAATTGTTCTAATGCACTATGAAAGTTAATTAGATTCTCGAGTTTACCGCTAGGCGGAGAAAAGTTTATAAGAGTTAACAATTTGAAATATTTATATTTAAATATTGACAGCTCTGTTATTCAAGGTTGATTTAAAAGATAAAATTCTAATATCCTTGTTAGAATACGATGGGGTTGAATATTATGACCCAGAAGTGGTTAACACGGAAGAGGGGTACTGGAAAAGATACCATTGGTAGTATGGTACCTTGCTGAAATCCTTCTTGTGTCTGATTTAAGAAATTGTTAGGAAAATTGTTTTAATTAAAGCAGTATGAAAGTTAGAGCTCCAGTCTACCGTTAAGCGACGCTACAGTCTATAGAAGCAAACAAATTGAAGTTTTCACCGAAGTCAAAAAATGAGCTTTGAAGCATGATGCATTCTCCATCTACTCTATAGCTCTATTTTGACACCCGAGTTTCACTTCAATCAATTAGACGTTGTATATATATAAATTTAAAATTGCCTAAAGCAAAATAAAAAATTTATTCTTTAATAAAATGAATATTAAGAATATTAAATAATAAATTGAGGCAAGTTTAAGTAGCTATAGCGGTTTTGAAATTTTTTACTTTTTTCAAGTTCAAGATAGAGTAATTTGAACAAGTGAGAAAAAGCCAAGATGGAACCGTCTATTGACTGAGTTGCGCACGCCTTTAGCCAGAGTAGGATTTGCGATTCTGTGCCAGTTGGTCAATGGTTGGGTGAAAGTGAACGAGGGAACGCGTGGCAGAGCTGGTGCACAAGCCACCAAAGCCGGTGATGCGCACCAATCGAGCCAATTGTAGGGCAAGTTTCCACTTGGCAGCTACAATAAATAGAGGATTTACATTTTAATTTGATGTGAATTAAAAGAAACGCTACAAGAATAAGCGTGGCAAGTGCAAAATGAAACCGGACTGGAGTGTGTCGCAGTGCTGTATGCAAATGTTCCGGTTGGGAAGTGAGGAGGCGACGACAAGCGGACTTGAGTCAATGGTGACACCCAGTCGATAGTGCGTAGCTCGTGATCGGAGGCAATCGAGCGAGTCATCAGTGCCGCCTCGCACACGCGGATTTAGCCACATGTCCGCATCCACTGCCATTGAAGCTAAAGAGCACTGGGCGAGTGCCATAGGAAGACAGTTTGGTTCCGGCTTGGTCTCAATTCACGCTAGGTGCGTTCACTGCTACTGCCACTGTCCACTACCACTGTCCACTGGTGCCAGTTCTCTCCCTCTTTCCCCCCTCTCTCTCTCTCTCTCCTTTTGCATCACACGATGATGTGGTGCAGGCGCTAATGGACATGGTCGAGCGTGATGCCGCATCGATGCCATCCTAATTCCGTCTCGGCGACTCGCTCCATCTTCTGGGGTGGCACGCTTAATTGGTGGCCTTTTGTCTCATCTGGGCCCAACTCAGTGTTCATAAATCAGTTCTCGCGCTGATGCGCCTTAATCCGAGGGTGTTGAGTGTGATCGGTGCCAGAGCAACTAATAGCATTTAGTCGTTTATGTCATTGTCGAAAGGGGCTTATTTCTATAATTCATAAATCGTAAGCAGATCAATGGGTCGATGGTGGGCACATATGGATGGTGACTGCGCCACCGTCCGCTTCTCTCTGCCGGGTGCACGCCATCAGTGACACTAGACCCATTGCCAGTGGGACCTGTCCGCCAATAGATTTGTTCTTGCCACACGACCATTCAATCTACCCAACGCCATGATCATAGATTAGAGATGATAGTCTTTAATTCGCATCAATTACTCTTGACCGGCTATCGGCAATTGTTTGATCTACTAGCAGGCAATCATCCTAATGACTGTCTCAATCTCTTGATACCAATGAAACATTCAATTTGCATACAAATTTTTTTTCAACTGGATCAATTTCAATCATAATAGTAATAAATAATTGCAAGATATAAGTGTCATCTCGATGAATTGTATCAATACTATTGCATCAAATCAAGCTTCTAGAGTAGCATCTTTATTTTAGAGTAAATTACTTTGATTTCATAAGATTTCTAAGCTAATCATCAAGTTGACAACCCATTTTGTTCTCCTTACTGCGTATTTTCCGACTTGTAGAGAACTTGTATAACTGTAAAGTGTTTATAGAGTAAAGTTTTAAACATTTCCCCAAAGTTTTAATTGTTAATTAATACACTTTGTAAACTTGCTATAAAGCTTTTCAAAAGCACAAGCTTAGAGATTGTTCATGAATTATGAGTCATTTATGACTCAAAAGTGGAAATTTTCTTTACCCCCCTATGTGACTCTTTTTAGTCACAAAAAGCACTGTTCAATGAAGGAGTATCCAATTATTTTAATTTCTACCCCCTCGGCGAGTCACATGATTCATGAACTATCCCTTATGTGAAAATTATTTTATTTTATTTTATAATTTTTTAGCTAAAATGTTTTTAAATACCTTATTACATTGTAAATACCTTTAAAAATATTTTATATTGATTTTTGTTACTCATATCGTTATGCTTTGTAAACTTTTTAAATTTATCTAGAATCGAGAAAGGTTGATCTACACTGTTAAAAATACTGTCTGGTTATAATCTGACATTGACCACGTTTCTGGTTATAACCTTACAATTTCAAAAATACCAGCTTATAAAGTAACAATTTAAGAAAAGTCGGCTTATAACAATACAATTTCAAAAAATTCAGCTTATAAGCGTTGATTTTCTTAAATGTTCGCTTATAAACATACATTTTTAC